>CANNZV010000055.1:0-87647 GCA_947561585.1 Caprella mutica
TGGTGAATAGAAGAGAAGGGGGTGGCGTCCTTTGGGTCCCAAACTGTTGTAATTTGGATTATGTATTGTCTATTTTATGTTTACCATGTTTCAACTCTCCATGCAGTTTTAGAGGATATAGCGCTAGGGTTATGCTCTACAATTACGAGGTCTTAGATTTTGTGTTAGGTAAGCTCGTAGATTTCATTTACTATCACCTCTTCATTTCCCACTTCCATCCTTGAGTGCAGCCACCGGTGCTTGTGATCATTTTTGTCACATTCTTCGGTAAGTGACAGCATTCACGGAGTAGCTTTTTAGCATCCATGAGCGTCGTGACTTTGTCCATGGAGCCACTTTCCTTTCTGACTGCTTCTTCCAGTCCCTTGTATTTCGTTTCCTTTTAACGTCAGCGACATGGATTTTGGTTCCGAAACAGACGTTAAACATCTACTAAACGTAAATAATTAATAGTTGATGGGCTATTTAACATGTTCCATTTTAGAGTAAATTCTGTGTTATCGGACGGTTCCACATTTTCGAATATGTAAGAAATAAATATAATAATTATCATTATTAAAATCTTACTTAAATTGATATCCATGATACCAGTACGTAAAACTCAAGTTTAGAAATAAAAATCAATATATAAATAATTTTTCTACGTAAAATGCGGAACCCCATATCCGATAACTTGAGCTTTCACCTAGTGCCAAAAGCTGCAAATGAGACGATTAAAATTCAGTGATTCACATTATAAATAATTAAACTTAAAGTGGTAATCGGACTCAATAAATCTATATTTAATCATTATTTAACTTTTATTTCAATTGGTATCATACCTTCAGCTATTATGTTACGAATTAAATAGTAGTTAAATAATGAATATTATATTTTCCTTTGTCACGTGTTCGAAAATATAGACCCTATTAATAACTTGGAACATATACCCTATTGCTAAATAGTATTTCACAGAGCACAAAATTCATGATTGTTCAATGAAACACAATTATATGAGTCAAAATATCATTCATTGTATCAGCCCTTTCGATGGTTACCAACGTTAAGTTTGAGGGAGACTCACTTGTGCAGGCATCGTTGCCCGTACGGTTTGGGGGGTTAGGAATCAGGATGTCTAAGGACATTGCGCTACCCGCATTCATATCTTCCCTTCATGCTACCGAGGATTTGGTTAGATCCATTCTGTGCAGAACACAGATTGGGGATGACCGAGAGCTTGGAGCAGCAGTGGAGAAATGGCAAAGTGAGGGTTTAGCCTTAGCTGAGGGAGCTAATGAGAGTCGGCAGAGGTCATGGGATGACCCTAAGTCGGTAGCCACTGTGGCCAGACTGCTCGAGGAGGCTGATCAATTGTCTAGGGCACGTCTGCTGGCATCTGCATGTAGAGAGAGCGGACTTTGGTTACATGCGCTTCCAGTTCCTACACTTGGAACGCTACTCGACGGAGAGTCTTTTCGGGTTGCGATTGCGCTACGTGTTGGTGCGGACATCTGTGAGCCACACGTGTGCCGATGCGGCCAGAGGGTGGATTCAAGGGGACTTCACGGTCTATCATGTCGCTACAGTGCTGGACGCCATCCGAGACATACAGCCCTGAATGATGTTATTAGGAGAGCTTTGATTTCGGCTGGTATCCCTTCAGTGCTTGAGCCTCTGGGGGTTGATAGGGGTGATGGTAAGCGGCCTGATGGTATCTCAGTCTTCCCTTTTACAGATGGGAGGTGTCTTTGTTGGGATGCAACATGTGTAGACACTTACGCGGCGTCTCACTTGATCGACTCGGCATTGTCACCTGGTAGCGCAGCCAAGGAGGCGGAGGGGAGGAAGCGACGCAAATATGCGGCTCTTGGCATTCGATATCGGTTCGAACCCATAGCGGTGGAAACGGCAGGTAGCTATGGTGAAACGACAGGCGCACTCCTTACTGAAATCGGCCGTCGCATTACCGACGTCACTGATGATGTGAGAGAGACCTTTTGGTTAGAGCAGAGAGTTGGTTTGGCAGTTCAGAGGGGCAATGCTTTCAGTATCCTGACGTCAGTCAAGGAGAAGTATGATGACCGCAGTTTGGGTGTTGCCCTGTGACCTGCTATAGGCACCTCACAGTCGGTTGGAGGCCACTACCATTGGCGATGGTCGGAGCCATGGTCGTAGAGCAGAGAAGCTTATCTTTCATTTTTTAATGTTCATTGTCTTAATAAAGATAATAGCTTTTTTTTTTAATTATTTAAAGAAGGTTTGCTTCTTCTGGCAGGGGGCCTTTAAAAAAAAAAAAAAAAAAAAAAAAAAAAAAAAAAAATATCAGACTAATTACTCAACTATTATGACCTTTATTTACTGAGTGAGAGTTAATCTATGGTCAAATTTTAATTAATGCATTCATTACTTTGAACTTTCATCACAGAGCTTTCATCTGTATTCTAAGTCGTAGCCTCAAAACATTTTCTTTAATTTGAACTCATAGAGATCGAAATTTTTAAGGAGTTACAAAACCAACTCATTACTATTTGTAATAAGAATAAGTTGGGATTTTGGTTATAAAAGCGGTGCTTGCCTGTATTGTTTTATTCACTTTAAAATATCTTTAAGTATCACCGGGTCATTTAATATCAAATTTTTTTTTTAATCAAATTCATCCACGGTGGCAAAGTGACAGAGATTCAGGCACGACGACGGTTGGACCCACGAACGATTCCCGGACACATCACTTCATTTCTTCCCATTTAATTTATATATAGTATTATGTAACATTAATCAAATTGATAAGCATCTAAACGAACAGTATGTTATATCAATGAAAGTATGTTTTTTCATTTTTAATTTATTGGATGCAAGTGGATTTCGTTTCGAAGCATATTGGATATATAATTAGGCGTCTGTTCGATGCAGAATCCCTATGTATGTTGGATGTCGTAATATATCTTTCTATTCAACGCTGTTATAACGGTATCGCTTCGATGCCAAATATACTCGATGTGATGCGGTTTAGCGGTGCAAACGGATATCGGATTGATGTCTACTTGATGTCACCATGTCTAATTTGTTACTGGTATTCGATGTCGGAAGAGAGGTTACACAGAGTCGTTTATACATCGAATAGATATATTCATGTTTGCTGGGATGGTTTGTTTATAAAATTAAAATTTGTAATCTAAACAACCCAGCAAACATGAATGTATCTATTCGATGTCTAAACGACTCTGTATAACCTCTCTTCCGACATCGAATACCAGTAACAAATTAGACATGGTGACATCAAGTAGACATCAATCCGATATCTGTTTGCACCGCTAAACCGCATCAAATCAAGTATATTTGGCATCGAAGCGATACCGTTTTAACAGCGTTGAATAGAGAGATAAATTATGACATCCAACATACATAGGGATTCTGCATCGAACAGACGCCTAATTATATATCTAATATGCTTCGAAACGATATCCACTTGCATCCAATAAATAAATAAATAAAAAACGAAAACTCTTACATCATTGATATAACGTACTGTTCGTTTAGATGCATATCAATTTGATTAATGTTACATAATGTTATATATAAATTAAATGGGAAGAAATGAAGTGATGTGTCCGGGTATCGTTCGTGGGTCCATCCGTCCTCGTGCCTGTACCTCTGTCCTTTTACCACCGTGGATGCATTCTATTGAAAAATATTTTTGATATTATACGACCCGGAGATACTTAAAGATATTTTAAAGTGAATAGAACAATACAGGCAAACACAGCTTTTATAACCAAAATCACAACTTATTCTTATTTCAAATAGTAAAGAGTTGGTCAAATTCTTATATAATTGTAACTCCTTAAATATTTCGTTCTCTATGAGTTCAAATTAAAGAAAAAGTTTTGAGGCCACGACTTAGAATACAGATGAAAGCTCTGTGATGCATCAATTAAAATTAATAGATAATTAGATTTTTACAATTATTGCGTTTCATTGAACAAACAGGAATTTTGTGTTCTGTGAAATATTTTTAGCAGTAGGGTATATGTTCCAAGTTATTAATAGGGTCTACATTTTCGAACACGTGATAAAGGAAAATATAATAATTATTATTTAACTACTATTTAATTAGTAACAAAATAGCTGAAGGTATGATACCAATTGAAGTAAAAGTTAAATAATGATTAAATATAGATTTATTGAGTCCGATTACCAATTTAAGTTTAATTATCTATAATGTGAATCACTGAATTTCAATCGTCTCATTTGCAGCTTTTGCCACTATGATGAAAGCTCAAGTTATCGGATATGGGGTTCCGCATCTTACATGGAAAAATTATTTATGTAATGATTTTTATTTCTAAACTTGTATTTAACGTACTGGTATCATGGATGCCAATTTAAGAAAGAATTGAATAATGATAATTATTGTATTTATTTTTTACATATTCGAAAATGTGGAACCGTCTGATAACACAGAATTTACTCTAAATGGAACATGTTAAATAGCCCATCAACTTTTAATTATTTATGTTTAGTAGAGGTTTAACGTCTGCTTCGGAACCAAAGGCCATGTTGCTGACGGTGACAGGACAATATAACCCCCCGTGCAATATACCCCCCGGACAAAAAAACTCCGTGCAATAAACCCCTGGACAAATACCTCCCGGACAAGAGCCTCCCAAGCAGAAAAAAAACCGGTGCAAAATACCCCCGGTCGATATAAATAGCCTAATTCAATTTTATTAATTTCATAACTTTTTTAATAATAAAATTACTTTATGTTATAAATATAAAGAGATATAGTGCACTTAAGGTTAGGTTAGCGGTCCGGTTGGAGTGAGAGGGGGGGGGGGGAGGCTTGCCCTCCTCGGCCAGGTTTGATAGTGACAAAATGTATACTGTACTTATTTTTACTATAAAATAGGTAATTGGGTATACCTTATTTTGCCAAATATTTTTTTCATATATTCGAATGAAATGTAATATTTATTAGTTCTCATTGAATAATGTTTAATATATTAATAAAATTGAATTATGCTATTTAAATAGACCGGGGTTTTTTGCTTGGGGTTTTTTGTCCGGGGGTATTTGTCCGAGGGGTTTATTGCACGGGGGTTTTTTGACAGCGGTTTTTTTTTTTTGCACGGGGGGTTATTGTCCTGGAATCGTCGCTGACGTCAAAAGGAAATGAAATACAAGGGACTGGAAGAAGCATTGAGAAAGGAAAGTGACTCCATGGACAAAGTCACGACTCTTATGAATGCTGAAAAGTTACTCCGTGTGATGCTGTCAGTTACCGAGGAATGTGACAAAAATGGTCACAAGCACCGGTGGCTGCACTCAAGGATGGAAGAGGGAAATGAAGAGGTAATAGTAAATGAAGTCTACGAGTCTACCTAACACAAAATCTAAGAACTCCGTAATTGTGGAGCATAACCCTAGCACTATCCTCTAAAACTGGATGGAGAGTTAAAAACACTATACACATGCACAGAGAAAAAAGTTTACTCATATTTAATGGGTCAACAATTTATGCTTTGAATCAATTTATTACGTGAGTTAGTTGGACTTTATTCAAGTTTTCACGTGTGTCAAAACAACTATGACATGGTGTGTCACCAAACATAGTTAATTCAAATCATTTTATGGATTGAATCAACTTACTATGAGAGTTAGAGTTACATTTTGGGAGTTTGAACATATGTTAAAACAACTAGGACATAGTGTATTGAAGTAACTCACAAAGATTGTTAATTCAATGTATCTGGTGTATGAATTAACTTACAATGAGAGTTGGCGCTACTTTTTTGAAGTTAAGGTGCGATTTAAATCAACTGACATAGTGTGTTATAGTAACCTGCAAAGACTGTTAATCCAATGTATTCATTCTGCAGTGTATGAATTAACTTACTGTGAAAGTTGGCGCTACTTTTTTGTAAGTTTAGGTGTGAGTTAAAACAACTATGACATAGTGTGATAAAGTAACCCACAAAGACTGTTAGTACTATGTATCTGGTGAATAAATTAACTTACTATGAGAGTTGGCGCTACTTTTTTAAGTTTAGGTGTGAGTTAATTAAATGAGTATGTGGCAACTTATGCTTTCCTCAAAGCCAATTAATCGGTTGACACTTTACAGTTCAAATCTTGTTTCAAGTGTGTTACGTGTTGAATGTGAACGTGCCTCAATACCATTTTAGTTCAAGTGCAAACAATAGCGTTATATGCACTAAATAGTATTATCGCTGCCGATCGATTATTAATTATTAATCAATTCCATTAATACATTGATAAATGCCTGCCTAAATATTCTTTAAAAAATTGGGATTGATAGGGTGGTGGTTAGGTAGTTATTTGAAGAGCTGATTATCAGTATATAACTTTTCATAATAATAAATTTTGATTACTGCCTTCCAGTTTGTAAACTGATATCAGAACTAATTTTCCTAGATTATTATATGTTGACTAATTTAAGCATCATACCTACCTAGCTGTTTTTTTTAGTGTCAATACTCAATACCTTCTACATAGGCTAGGCAGTTATTGCGCTGTCCTTAGATAGGGTAAGTTCCAAATTATCAGGTAATTTCACATTTTCGGTCACATATGAAATAAAGTATATAGCTACCTAATAGCTAAATAAAATAAAAGTTGATTAATTATTTTATATAGTTTTTCTTAGGCGACCGAAAATGTGGAACCGTACGATAATTCGGAACTTATCCTAGTATCTCAAGTTAAGTATTCTTATAATTTATATATTTTAAAACTAGTTAGTGTACCTATTGGTAGGGTTACACAGGTAAATTCGGTTCTTTGATTTCTAATTGCGGCCCTATTAAAAAAGTCTCAAAATCCATTTGAAATTAGTTTAGCTATATATTGAATTGTTCAACAGATCAATTTATGATAGGTTCTATTTATTTCAAGAGTACCTTGAAGCCATGATGGTTTTTAATGTTTCTGAGATAAGAGACCGCAGTTAGTTAAAATGCCGCAATTTACCTACTTTACTTGACCCTAGTTTTCTATGACTGGGAGACCTCCGTCCGGGGAGCAAATAAGGAGAACACCGTCCAGGGATTTGGCAGTGAAAACTCCAACCGAAGGTGAGCCTTTTGATATATTACACGTTTTTGGTATTTAATTAAAGTCTAAATTAAGAGTGTATAATGAACAAAATTATGAGGATTTGCAAGGAGAATCCATTGCATTTATTAGAGCTAAATTTATACGGGTGTAGGTCATAAGCACCCTTGGTCAAGAGCCCCCCGAACCCCCCTGCCAGGTCATTAAACAATCATGAAGCTTGCAGTACAACAAACTACATCAGCAACTCTCAGTTATTTCTATCTAAGTAGTTCTTCATTTGTTTAACTAGGTAAATAAGGATTAAAAAAACAGGAAGGGGGGAGTTCGTGACCGGGGGGGGGGGGGGGGATCTTGACCGTACCCCAATTTATACTACATCTGAAGATTTATAAATAGTTTAACATTGTATATAAATAATTTACCTATATGAAACAATTCTCAATTAATAATTCTCTTCATCTCTTTATTAATATGGTTTTCTATATTTTCTGAATCTACTTTCAGATCTTTATGAAGAATTGATGGAGTAGATCAACGTCATCAACCATTGGAGTCCTCTTCAATTCCTTTGAATGATTCAGGAACAATTATACTCTGTCAAAGTAAGTATATGAAAATGTTAGATGCTTTTTAAATATATATTTGCAATATTATTAGCTCTTACTTTTTCATATGCTTTTAGGGATTCCAGACATGAAGAGAATATCGAAGCTGTCGCTATCTCTTCACAAAAGGAAAAAAGAGTAGGTGATGTTATTGATAATGTATATAAACTATACTATGAATTTCTATTATATATATATTAATATACGAATCTCTTATTTCAGGAATTGGCAACCTATATATAGTCGTAACAGACAGTGACGAGGATTCAAATTGTACTTCTAAATAAAAAAATCTAAAACTTAAATGTTTATATTTCGTTTTCAATTTGACTTAGGTAAATTCTATTAGCATATTTCTACATCAGTTCATATGAGTAAGATGAATTGCACTTTAGAAGACGAAGGCTTTATTATTATTCATTAAGTTATAGTATAATTGCAGCATATCAAAGATTTATTCTTTCAAAATTTGTTTTTGTAGTCTAGCCGGGTAATTCAATTTATCTACCCTACCTATTTATCACTACGTAAAGTTATTTACGTCATCTAACTACTTATTTAAAAACTGACCTGATGAAGTTATTTATTCAATCTAATCTATTAATTTACAACTAATAACCATATAACATTTCATCGGATCGAAAACATTTCAAAAAGCAAAGATTAGTCTTGGTGATCAATTATTTTCTAAAATCAAAATAGTATGCATATCGCAGAAGCAAAAGTAGAAAATAAATGAACATGTTAGATTTGGTTGCAGAGAATAAATAGGATAATCTAATTGATACCGGGACTTAACTCGAGATTATGATTTAATAGAGTAAATATAGTGACTATAAATGGCTACTGCTAACCGGACCGAGATTTCAACCTACACTAATAGTTGATATACATTTACTTAGTTTACTAGTAGTTGATATATCCAACACGAGATGTTGATATAACCTACACGATTAGTTGATATAACCAACACGAGTAGTTGATATAACCTGCACGAGTAGTTGATATAACCTGCACGAGTAGTTGGTATAACCTGCACGAGTAGTTTGAATAACCTACACGAGTAGTTGGTATAACCTACATGAGTAGTTGGTATAACCTACACGAGTAGTTGGTATAACCTACACGAGTAGTTGGTATAACCTACACGAGTAGTTGATGTAACCTAAACGAGTAGTTGGTATAACCTACACGAGTAGTTGGTATAACCTACACGAGTAGTTGGTATAACCTACACGAGTAGTTGGTATAACCTACACGAATAGTTGGTATAACCTACACGAGTAGTTGATATAACCTACACGAGTAGTTGATGTAACCTACACGAGTAGTTGGTATAACCTACACGAGTAGTTGGTATAACCTACACGAGTAGTTGGTATAACCTACAAGAGTAGTTGGTAAAACCTACACGAGTAGTTGATGTAACCTAAACGAGTAGTTGGTATAACCTACACGAGTAGTTGGTTATACCAAACATACACAAGTAGTTGATGTTACCTTGTTCTGCAGTTGTTATAACCATTATATATAATTGGTTCAACCATCTCGAGTAGTTTTGACTATCACAAGTAGTTGTTGTGACCATCGGGAATTAAAAATAATCAACTCACATATGTGTTGTTTTAACCAACGTCAATTTAACTCATTTTAAATAGTACCTGTAACTCACCACTTAGGTAGGCGCACAGATAAACCATAACATTTAGTCAAAACAAATCAAATATGATTTGATTCAACTAATCCTTTCTCTGTGTGTGGTAAACATAAAATAGACAATACATAATTCAAATTACAGCAGTTTTGGTTCCCTATGGACGCCACCCCACTCAGGGGCGTATCTAGGATTTGGTCGAAGGGGGGCACTTTTCAAAAAAATTAACGTTTCTGAAAAAAATCTACGGATAATTCCTCAGACTGGTCAGTTATTTGATTATTTTAATTGCATGGAACATGCTAACACTGTGTTTCGTCAGAAGCGTCATTTTATACATTGCAAATGGGAGGACGTCATTATGTTCATAAAGTATAAAGAATGGATTTTATCCTATTAATATTAGCATTTTTCTTTAACCTTAAAACTGTTTTTGAATTTAAGAAGAAATGCATCATCCTGTACTCTGTAGTTTGCCAAAACACCTTCTTCTTAACAGTATGTCGAAAATTCATGCTTCACTCCATGACAAGTGGAAGGGCGGCTAAATCTTACCACCTGAAAAAGTTCACAAGATTTCATGGTCTATTCAATGAAACTGGTTCTATTCACAAGAAAAGAAAATGATAACAAAAGCAAAAAGAACAGAAACAGTGATTCAGGAGGTGAACCACCCAGGCTCTCCATAACTCCGTTGTGGAGGATCGTCAGGTACACTAATGAAAACCCCTGAAATATCAACGGAATAAATGATAGGTAAGATGCTAAGGTAATATCTTTATTGCCATTATTAATTGAAAGGATATAATCTTTCATGCATTCCTTGATGATGATGACAACTTGTCATCGGTTAATGGTGTTTCATATCTCAGCTACAGGATATTATTTGGTGCTAGTTTGATATGCGATCTGATTATCATTTACTGGTTTGGCATGCAATCTATTTAGAATTTATAAGCAAATATAAAAGATACAAACAGGTATACGAGATACAAAATATATATAATATTTTATTTCCTTAAATAATTATATACTATTTACATATGCAAAGCCTTATGCAAATACTTCAAGAAAATATCGTTATATAGACTACATCCTACTAAACTTATATGAATATAAAGTAAAAATAAGCAATTAATATAGGTTTTGTTTTTACTTTTAATGGATTGTGACAATATCATCTCATCTATATTGTTTGTATTGTATCACAGTTACTTAAAAAGAAAAATTATCATAATTATTAAAATATAAACACTAATGCATTATCAGATCACATTAACCTTACAGATCGCACACCAAACTAGCACCCCTTATTTGGCCCATACTGCACCATACTGCATCTCGTTCTTCACTTTGGTGGATGCAAGACGGCGCTCCACCACATTGAACAAATGCAGTTCTAGAATTTCTCATTGAAAAGGTTAGAGGTCGATTCATTAGCAGAAGAACGGAAAATTCCTGGCCAGCACACAATCAATATCTCAACCCTTTGGATTTTCTATTCTTGACTGCTGCACATACTCGAGTTTATATATGAAAAAGAATATTTCATTGTGTCTCTTATACAAAGTGTTTAAAGTTTCGCTGAAAGGTATAACCCGGAGACCTCTAATAAATTTGATAGAATGTTTCGAAGTTTGCTTTGTTCTGTCTTCAGGCTGGACTTCTGTAGAGCCACAGGAGATGTGGTTCATATGATATAGCCATATATATATTGGACAATAAATGTTTAATAATAATACTTTCTTTTCATCAACGTGGTGTATCTTTGATGACAGTTGATGCATTAGAAGTGCTTCTAATTCGCAATTTAAAAATGTTGTTTCTGATGGATCACAGTGTGTCAGTGGATGTATTGTATAGTCCATAAGCTGTATATTAAGTCTAATAGACTGATAGTTATTAAACTTAATCACGATATTCAATTATTGGCTGCAGCAAAAATAATCAAAACCATACTGCTACACTGTGTTTCATCAGATAACTTAATTTTTCAATTGCGAATTAGACGTACTTAAAAATAAGTCAAATAACATTATAGATGTATCACTTTGAAGGAAAAGAAAGGATTTTTATTTTTATTAAACATTTATTGTCTTCTATCATACGAGGCTAATCTCCTGAGGTCCAACAAAAGTTGTTGAAAATGACCCCCTCCGATGTGAAGACAGAATGATGCACGCTTCAGAACATTCTTGCATACTTTCTTGAAAGTCTTATTGTTATATTTTTGAGCGGAGATTTGAGCACATTATATACGAGACTCATTGGGATCTGTTTTTTTCCCTTTGTAAATTCGAGTTTGTGCAGCAGCCAGCAGCCCATATGCGAAAGTCCAAAGAGTTGATATCTGGACTGTGTGCTGACCAGGAATTTTATTTCCGTACTTCTGCTTATCACTCAACCTCGAAACTCTTCCTTGAAAATTCTAGAGCTACATTTGTGCAATGTGGTCTTGCATCCACCAAAGTGAAGAAGTTGCAGGCTGGGCCAAATAATGTGCTGGAGCAATCAGAGTTTTGAAAAACATTAACTGGTAACAAGTTGCCATATTCGTTAAGGAATGCTTGAACAATTGGAACCATTCCATCAATAATTGCAACGAAGATCATTACCTTAGCATTATACCTATCATTTATTTTCCAGATATTTCGAGGATTTTCATTCGTATTTTTTCGATGTGTTTTTGATGGAGGAAAATTAACTTCTCGTCTGTCCAAACGATTCAATTGGCAATGTTGGATGGTTGCTGCATAATCCACTCACAAAACCGCTATTTATGTGGTTTTCGTTAATGGTAGAACGTGGTTTTGGTGTGGATGAAATCTGCTGTAAAGCTTTTCTGAGAGAAAAACTAGTGTTTGCTTCAAAGAAACTCTTCACCTCCTGAATCGCAATTTGTGTTTTTTTTGGTTTTGTTTTCATTTGCTTTTTCTTGTGAGTAGAACCAGTTTCATTGAATAGACCACGAACTCTTGTGAACTTTTTCAAGTGGTAAGATTTAGCCACCCTTCCACTTGTCATGGAGTGAAGCATGAATTTTCGACATACTGTTGTAGAAGAAGGTGTTTTGGCAAACTACAGAGTACAGGACGATGCATTTCATCTCAAATACGACTTGAAGCAACTTAATTTATCCCATTTCGCAATTTAAAAATTACTATTTTGATAGAATACAGTGTTCAAGCATGTCAAAAGCAATTAAAAATAATCAAATAATTGACATTTCTTCAATTTGGAGGATTAATCCATATATTTTTATTAATCCGTAGATTTATTTTTGAAAAGTTCAGACCTCAAGGGGGGGGCATCTGCCCCAAATGCCCCCCCCCCCTTGTATACGCGCCTGGTTTGTGGATCTGATTTTCGAAATAAAAGAGGGTTTCCAAATATAGGTGTGATTTCGACACCCTCGTTCAAATTTAGAACTTTTTTTACGGGATTGTAGCATAATAATATAGTAATTCAATGCACTCAATCCCGTTCGAAAATCACCATACATTCGAAATTTATAGACGTTCGAATAATTTAATATCTCTTATCTTTCGAATCAGGCGAAATTTTCACCTCATCGAAATAAATTTTGATGAGGTTTGTTAACATTTTTCTAAAATCAAATTTCTAAAAAAATTCTTAATAAAGGAGTTAAGGTCAAACGCGCATAAATGGATTGTCGGACCAATGAAGTCAGTGTCGGACCAATTAATGTAGTGTCGGACCAAGGAATGGAGTGTAGGACCAATTAATAAATTGTCTGATCAATGAAAGGTGTATCGAAGCAATGAGTGTATTGTCGGACCAATGAATAGGTGTCGAACCTTTGATGCAGTGTCGGACCAATGAATGTGGTCTCAGACTAATGAATTGGTTCTCAGACCAATGAATGGTGTATCGGACCAAGAAGAAAAAGTGTCAGACCTAGGCTGAAATCAGATTCCTAAAAAATCTCTTAAAGGTCCTCTCCAGGCACCGGGAAAAAAATGAGTTTATTACATAATATTATAGAACTAAGGTCTACGATCATTATTCCGCAAACCGCATACAATTTGGTTCAGTGTATATTTTATTATTTACTTTTAAAGATTTTTAATACTCTTTGAGCAACAATCGAGCAAATCTCCAACCTGACGCTGAGAAAGAAGATTGTACACTCTTTGTTTTGATTTCAAATTTAGATTTTTAAGCAAAATTGCGTTTTTGGCCTTCTTTTAAAATATTAATTGTTATTAAAGGTATATAAACGTTTCTATAATAAGTTTATCCAAATTTAAACCTTTAAACGAATAATAAATAGATTTATTAAACCAAATACCTAGTTGACAATCAAAACAAATGGTGTACATTCTTTTTCTTCAGACTGAAAATTAGAAAGTCGGAAGTAAAGTAGGTTTTGTAAAGTTTGGATTATAAAAATCTTTGAAAGCATATAAAATTAAAAATATGCTATCAAATTTTATGGGGTTTGCAAAGAAACATTAGCCTCGTTGAATTAAGCAATAAAAAAATTTGCTTGGAGGGGGACCTCCAGGCTCCGAGAAAAAAATGAGTTTATAACATAATATTATAGAACTAAGGTCTACGATCATTATTCTGCAAACCGCATACAATTCGGTTCAGTATATATTATATAATTTGTTTTTAAAGTTTTTTAATACTTTGTGAGCAACAATTGAGCGAATCACTAATCTGATGCTCAAGAAGTAGATTGTACACTCTTTGTTTTGATTACAAATTTGAATTTTATAAACAAACCATGCGTTTTTGGCCTTTATTCAAATTATTCTAAAGTATATAAACGTTTCTATTATAAGTTCATTCAATTTTATATCTTTACACGAATATTAAATTAGTTTATTAAACCTAATACCTAGTTGACAATCAAAACAAATGGTGTACATTCTTTTTCTTCAGGCTGAAAATTTCTTAAATTAGTAAGTCGGAAGTAAAATAGGTTTTGTAGAGTTTTGATTATAAAAATCTTTAAAAGCATATAAAATTAAAAATATACTACCAAATTCGATGCGGTTTGCAGCAAAATAATAAGAAACATTAGCCTCGTCGAATAAAGCTATAAAAATATTTGCTTGGAGAGGACCTTTAATAAAGGAGTTACGAGGTCGAACGCGCATCGACCCCGTGTCCGAAAGCCAATGGAGGAATTCAAAAAATAGTTATACTTAAAGATGCGGATTAATGAGTTCTTCCATATGGTTGAAAGGAATGAAATTTGGACAATAAACAAAAAACTTATTCAAGAAAAACCTTTAGGCAGATCATGCACAAACCAGTCATGCTAATCTAGTTAGCTCAGTAAATGTCAACATCATTTTGTGGCGTATCTTAGAAAATGAAGAGAGAGAGAGGTTACTTAGGAAACTCATCCGATTCGTCTTCGAACGCTGATCACGAAACTTTCTTTAAAATGGTCGATATCCAACTAAGAGTGGTTCAAAACCCAGTTTGAAATATTGGTGTCATGGACAACTTTTTCGAGCTTTAAGAAATATAGCGAAAACATGGTCGAACCAATGGCGTCTCAATCATGTGTCCGAAAGCCTGTTCGAAATATCATTCTGAATTATCGAACGGTAATCCTTTATTGCCATAAAATGATCGAACTTTAATATGTATTTTAGCTAGGTACCTTCATTTTTACAATTGATTGCTGATTAGTTGGTTACCTATAGCATTAAAAAGACTGTTGGTAAATAAATTTTTGTTTTTTCATCTAAATTAGGGTAACACGGGGCATAGCGGTACCCGGGGGTAAAACAGCACACCCGGTTATTTCCCATAATTTTCTAGCTAGAAGCTCACAACTACGTCAGTAAGTTTTTTTGAACATTCTTTCTTATAACCAATTCTAAAAATATACCTAGGTAATTGACAGAGGTCGGCAGCGCTACTTTGAAAAGTAGCGCCGCTACATGCCTAAAAATGTAGTGACGGCGCTACAGCGCTACTTTAAAAAAAATGATCATATATGATGAAAATTGAATTTATCATAAATATCGTAAAGGAACGTTTCTTTCAACTAATATTAATTTTAATCATATCATTTGACATTCGAGAGGTGACATGAAACGACCTCACGCATTTAGGCAAGGTATATTAATTATTTTTCTTGCATTTAGGGGTGTCCCAAGAAATAGGAACCCAAATTAAGATTGTCATATTTCTGCTTCAAGTAGAAAACTTGTTTCGTTTTTCGCATAATTTGGTTTGATTAAATTTTTTCATACATGGGTAAATTTTTAGAAGTTTTTATTCATATAGGTATGTGAATTTGAAACCGGGTTATTGATGGGTGGTGGAAATTGGAATAGATTTGACTGATTTGTGCAAATGTATGAAAACAAAAAAAAAAGATGAGAAAGTCCAACAACTCCAATGTTTAAGCTATTTAGTGAACATTCATTTCGTATTTGCCTTTATTTTCATATACGAGGAGCTTGTCATACACCGCGAATATTTTATTTGATTAAACAGACAATTTAAATTGATGATGTAATGAACATGCACTTCCAATGGTTGCTGAAATGACAAACCCCAATTAGCGACTCCCTCAACAATGTTTTACCTCAACATTGGTCTCTTTATCTCAACTAACGTCAAATAAGGTGTAAATTAGAGAAAAGGGATTTGCGGCTAAATAATCTAATGTTATTTGAGCGTCAACTAAAATAAGTCTTTTTTACATAATATTGGCTCAAAGCTCTGTCGATTCTTATTCTTTCTTATTAAAGGTCCTCTCCAGGCTCCGGGAAAAAAATGAGTTTATTAAATAATATTTTAGACCTAAGGTTTACGATAATTATCCCGCAAACTGCATACAATTCGGTTCAGTATATATTTTATTATTTGCTTTTAAAGTTTTTTAATACTCTGTGAGCAACAATCGAGCGAATCTCCAACCTGACGCTGAGAAAGAAGATTGTACACTCTTTGTTTTGATTCAAATTTAGACTTTTAAACAAACAATGCGTTTTTGACCTTCTTTCAAGATATTAATTGTTTCTAAAAGTATATAAACGTTTCTATAAGAAGTTTATCCAAATTTAAATCTTTAAACGAATAGTAAATAGATTTATTAAACCAAATACCTAGTTGACAATCAAAACAAATGGTGTACATTCTTCTTCTTCAGACTGAAAATTAGAAAGTCGGAAGTAAAGTAGGTTTTGTAGAGTTTGGATTATAAAAATCTTTAAAAGCATATAAAATTAAAAATATGCTATCAAATTTGATGGGATTTGCAGTAAAATAATAAGAAACATTAGCCTCGTTGATTTAAGCAATAAAAAAATTTGCTTGGAGGGGACCTTTAATTAAATTTGGGTTTCGGTCTTCTTTTAATTGGGGACACCCTGTACAACAATATACAACTCTACAGGATCAGTGAAACATAGAATCGCGAAAAATTCGCCGCTTCTGCTACATTATCATAAAAGTAGCGGCGGTACCGCTGCCGCTACTCAAATTTTTTTGATGGAGACAAAAAGAAATTTTCGTCCGTCCAAACTCTTCTATCGACAATGTTGGATGGTTTCTGCAGAATACACTGACAAAACTGTCTTTTCTGTGTTTTGTGGATATTTCACATCAGTTAATGGTTGAACTGAAGTGTAATGATAAAATCGGAAACGAAGTTCATGTCTGATGATCCTTCATGTGAATTTAGTGGGTGTAATCTGCTGAGCTGTACTGAGAGAGCAACTGGGGGTTATTTCAGAGAAACTCTTCACCTTTTAAAGTCACTGCTTCTGTTATTTTTGTTATTGTATTCATTTACTTTTTCTTTTAGATGGAGCCATTCTCATTGAAAAGATCACGAACTCTTGTGAACTTTTTCAGGTTGTAAAATTTACCTGGACTTCCACGGATCTTGAAGTGAAGCATGAATTTTCGGCAAACTATTGAAAGTGAAGATGTTTTTGGCAAACTGCAGGACGATCCATTTCTTCTCAAGTTCAGAAAAAAATTTCTGCTTGAAGATGGTTGAAGATCAATGTGCATTTGTATTGGGTGATAAAAATTTACTCTTTTCGAACCAAATTGCGTAGACATAATAAGACCTAAAGCATTTCAAGTTCTCCCGATTCGCAATTTAAGCATGATGCTTCTGATGGATTACAGTGTATGTCTCATCCGGTAATTTGATCCCCGGTATTTACATCTGGGACTTATATTATGTTTAATTAATTAAATAATTAATCAATTTCAATATTATGTAACAATGCTACAAGCTATGATTATGTTTACCAGCGTGATTAATAATAGTAAAATTTCAACCCTTTATGATGGTCTTCACACCTCCAATATGTTACAGCTTCATCTACGTTTGATTTTTGTTTCAGATAAATATAGTTTATTTCATCTACCAGTTTAATCTCCTTCACGAATACTCTTTATAATTTTCCAGACTAATGAATTTATACTAAAATCTCTTAGCATAGTTACATAATATTGACAAAATAATTAATTAAGTATTTAATTAATTAAACATAATATAAGTTTTAGAAGTAAATTACGTCCCAGAATTAATTAACGTGGATCAAATTACCGGGGTCAAATTATAGAGGGTCAACTTACCGGGAGTCAAATTCCCTAGCACCTGTACCAGCAGACATATTTATAAGTGGGTTTACAGGGTTCGCACTGGCTCGTGCGAACTGGTTACTAGACAGGTTGAATCCCACCACTATAGAGCACGTGGTATCGTTTAGAAATATAGTTGACACGACTATGTTTGCTGGGAGTAATTTTAAATATCTAGCGATCGACTGTTGGTACGTTAAATGGTATCAATCTATCCTACAACATCTCGCTATTGCATTAATTATTTCTGATGTTATTATTCCAGCAAACATGAATGTATCTATTCGATGTTTAAACGACTCTGTATAACCTCTCTTCCGACATCGAATACCAGTAACAAATTAGACATGGTGACATCAAGTAGACTTCAATCCGATATCCGTTTGCACCGCTAAATCGCATCATATCAAGTATATTTGGCATCGAAGCGATACCGTAATAACAGCGTTGAATAGAGAGATAAATTACGACATACAACATACATAGGGATTCTGCATCTAACAGACGCCTAATTATATATCTAATATGCTTCGAAACGATATCCACTTGCATCCAATAAATAAATAAATAAAATCGAAAACTCTTACATCATTGATATAACGTACTGTTCGTTTAGATGCATATCAATTTGAATAATGTTACAGAATGTTATATATAAATCAAATGGGAAGAAATGAAGTGATGTGTCCGGGTATCGTTCGTTGGTCCATCCGTCCTCGTGCCTGTACCTTTGTCATTTTGCCACCGTGGATGCATTTTATTTAAAAAAAATTATATTAAACGACCCGGAGATACTTAAAGATATTTTAAAGTGAATAGAACAATACAGGCAAGCACCGCTTTTATAACCAAAATCACAACTTATTCTTATTACATATACAGTGAAACTCCTGAGTTATGAAGTAATGGTTACTTCATAACTCAGAGCCACTTCATAATTCGTGTGCAGTGAGAGTTTTCTGAGATTAAAATCATAGAGAATTTTTGTCATTGAGGGATAACTATGGTATAATTCTTATATGGATGTGCACTAATATTTTATAAAAAATTGAGGTAATTAAACACATATTAAGTAAATGTTGTGGGAAATAAATATAGCAACTCATTATTGTACAAAAATTAATATATATATCATGGTAGTAGTCATTTATGCCTAAATTTAAATCATCAACAAAAATACACATCATTTAAACCTCAAACATTAAATGATTAAAGAAAACAAGGTTTATACTCAATGTATCCGATTTATTGATAACCTAATCTGATATAGTAAATCTTTGCCTTCCTGATTTACATTTTCATACATACCTAATACTCCATTATAGGATAATACACAATTATAGGTGGTATCCTATATTTGAGTATCATCCTATAATAATTATTGGGTATCTTCCTATAATGGGCTATTACCCTATAATTGGGTATTATCCTATATTAGAGTATTATTCTATAATAGAGTATTATCCTATATTAGAGTATTATCTTATAATACTCTATCTTATTCTAGTGGAGAAGATTGCAATAACCCACTATATTGTTTTGAAGTTGTAATTTTCACAAAAAAACACTTAATTTTGTAGTTGCTTGTCATACTTGCATTTTTAATTTTTACTTCTGCAATATGACTTTCACTTGTGCCAATTCATTTTTCAATTCTGCCAATTCATTACTCACTCCCGCCAACTTGACTTGCAAAAGGTATAGTTATACCTCAAGAACTATAGTTCTCTATGATCTAAACAAAGAAAACTACTTCATAACTGAGGTGCATTTCATAATTCAGGTCCTTCATTACTCGGGTGCTTCATAAAAAAAAACTTCATAGCACAGGAGTTTTACTGTATTAAAGAGTTGGTCAAATTTTTATATAATTGTAACTCCTTAAATATTTTGTTCTCTATGAGTTCAAATTAAAGAAAATGTTTTGATGCCACGACTTAGAATACAGATGAAAGCTCTGTGATGAAAGTTCAAAGTAATGAATGAATGAATTAATATTTGACCATAGATTAACTCTCACTGAGTAAATTTTACGTGGAAAAATTATTTACTCTAAAATAGAACATGTTAAATTGCCCATCAACTTTTAATTATTTACGTTTAGTAGAGGTTAAACGTCTGCTTCGGAACCAAAGGCCATGTCGCTGACGGTGACAGGACAATAACCCCCCGTGCAAAAAAAAAACCGCGGTCAAATACTTCCCGTGCAATATACCTCCGGACCAAAAAACCCTGTGCAATAAACCCCCTGGACAAATACACCCCGGACAAGAACCCCCAAGCAAAAAAACCCCGGTGCAAAAAATCCCCGGTTGATATAAATAGCCTAATTCAATTTTATTAATTTACATTACTTTTTTAATAATAAAATTACTATATGTTATAAATACAAAGAGATATAGTGCACCTAAGGTTAGGTTAGCGGTCCGGTTGGGGGATTTGGGGGGCTCCCCCCCCCCCTACCCAGCCAGGTTTGATAGTGACAAAATGTATACTGTACTATAAAATATGTAATTGGGTGTACCTTATTTTGTTAAAAATGTACCACACTTATTTAGTTATGTGTTTGTTTATAGTTACTTGATATGTATATGTTTTTAATAATAAATTGTTCTGTCATTTTCTAATAAAACTATACTCTGAAATTTTAATGTTCATAAAGATACTTTTGTTCATGCTGTACTTTTCTTATAACATTTAGTTGCTGCCTAACCTCGTTACTGTGAAGACTCTCAAATATATTCTCTCTATATAACTGATTACCGTTGTTTCCTTGTCCACTCCTATTGTATACGCTGTATAGTTTTTAACAGGTTATGGGCCCAGTCACTTGGCTGCATTGATCTGTATAATATAGTGTATCTGGAAAGGAAGGGAAGTGAAGTGTTCAACCTGTGCAGCTGTATGTGTACATATCCAAGATGGCTGAAGCTAGAAGCATGTTCAACAGTATTGTATTGCTGAATGAATCGAATTTTGCTACTTGGAAGATTCAGATAAAAATGGCGCTGATAAGAGAAGAATTGTGGGAATTTGTAACAGGAGATGTGGAGATTCCGAAAATTCAAGATAGTAAGAAATACAAAACTATTAGCAGCAGAAGAGATAAAGCGTTGTCAATAATAGTTATGGCTATTAAGCCAAAGCTTTTATATCTTATTGGAGATCCTGTTGATCCAAAGATAGTCTTCGAAAAACTGTGTAACGTATTTCAGAAAAAATCTTGGGCCAATAAACTACGGCTGAGGAAGAAGTTATATTCGTTAAAAATGGAGGAGTCTAATAAAGTTCACGATCACCTGAAGAGTTTCACTGAAATATTTAACGAGTTGGCTGTTCTAGGTGATGTAATTCAAGATGAAGATAGAGTAATCCATTTGCTTTCTTCTTTGCCTGATTGTTACAATACTATTGTAACTGCTATGGAAGCTCAGGAAAATATTCCTACCTGGGAAATATGTTAGAATTAGGTTAAATAACAGTGGGTTAACAACGTTAAGACATAGAGTTTATTTAAAGAGTAAAGATGTTATACAATTAGAAGTCTATTGAGAGATGAGGTAATCACATCTCTCTCTGAGTAATGCAAAAGAGAGACTGCCTTACGCAGCCTTAGGGTTCTACAAGCAGTGTTATTTAACACTCGACGGAAGTGTAATAGACTTTAGACCTTACGTCCGTTTCTCATTAAAAGTAATACACGGTTATTTAAACAATAGGTAATTTAATATAGCTGAGCTAGTCTAACAGGAAATTAATATTAAACATATAACGAGTGTGTAATACATTTAACTAAAATTTCAACACTCCTCCTCACACGACATTATATATTTTTCATGCCTATTAATTCAACTAATTTGGTAAATCTATCAATAGGCAACGGTTTAGTGAATATGTCAGCAAGCATAGTTTCACTGGGGCAATACACAAGTTTAATTGTGTTTGAAGCAACAAGATCTCTAATGTAATGAAATTTAATATCAATGTGTTTCGATCTAGGATGATTTTTAGCATTTTTAGCAATACAAATAGCTGACTGATTATCCTCAAACAAAACTATAGGATTCTTATTTGGTACTTTAAGATCTAATAGTAATTTATTTAGAAATACAGCTTCTTGGGAGGCTCCAGAGAGGGAAACATATTCAGCTTCAGCCGTTGATAAAGCAACACATGACTGTTTCACAGAGCGCCAAGAAATAATGGAATTATTTAACATAAAGCATTGGCCAGAAGTACTTTTCCTATCAACTCTGTTTCCTGCCCAGTCGGCATCAGAATAACCTATCAACTCAGAATCTTCATTACCATATGTAATGCCAAGATCAGGTGTGCCCTTTAGGTATCTAAATATTCGCTTAATTGCAGACCAGTGCTTAGTGTTTGGATTGGAACAAAATTTAGAGACATTTCCAACTGCATAAGTTATGTCCGGTCTAGTTTTAGTAGATAGATACAGTAAGGCACCTACAGCTGACTGATATTTAGTTTTATCTACTAGTTCACTATCATCAGTAGTTGGTTCCAAATGGGAATTAACATCAGCAGGGGTTGAAACAGGTTTGCAATTATTGAATTCAAATCTATCTAATAACTCGTTGACAAATGAAGATTGATTTAGGGCTATTTTATTTGCGTCTTGTACGACTTTTATGCCTAAGAAATAGGATAATTTTCCTAAGTCTTTCATCTCAAATTTAGCACTTAAATCAATCTTGATTTTAGTCAGATCATCATAGTTCTTACATGCTACAATAATATCATCTACATACACAGAAATGAAGCATGGAGAGTTATTGATTAATTTAACATATATACATGAGTCACAAGAGGACTGAATAAATCCTAAGGATTTAAGATATGCATCCAACGCATCATTCCAACATTTGGGTGATTGTTTTAATCCATACATAGATTTATTAAGTTTACATACTAAATCTTCTTTTCCTGGAATAGCATAGCCAGGAGGCTGTCTAATATAAACATTTTCTTTAAGATCCCCATTCAAAAAAGCAGAATTGACATCCAAGTGATGTACAAATAATTTTTGGTTAGCTGCTAAAGATAACATGGTTCGCACCGATTCAAACCTCACTACAGGAGCAAAAATTTCATCATAGTCGATTCCAGGTCTCTGTAAAAAACCCTGAGCGACTAATCTAGCTTTATATGAAACCACTCTACCATCAGATCCATTTTTTCTTTTAAACACCCATTTAGATTTAATTATGTTTAAATCTGAGGTAGGTTTTACGAGTTCAAAAACTTTATGTTTCTCAAAAGCATTTAATTCCCTCTCCATGGCATGTTTCCATTTAGAGGATTCAGAACCGCTATTAAGAGCCTCAGATACCGACCTAGGTTCGATATTGATATTCCCATTGACTAATAAACCCTCCTCCTCCTCCTCAAACTGATCATACTCCCAACTACCATATCTAATAGGAGCTCTACGAATTCTAGACGATCGTCTAAGATCCTCATTAGGACTGATAGCTGGTACAGGTTGCGCCTCAGGGAGGATTATTGGAGGATTATCGTCAGGAGTTTGATTCTCAGGTCCAGCAGGTTCTGAATCTTCTGAGTGGAACACCAGTGGAGAGGTAGGAGTCTCACTCAGTTGAGGGCTGTCAATCTTAGATGAAATTGATTCATCAAAGGTTACATTCCTGGAAAAGAAGATTCTTTTAGATTCAACATCATACATCTTATACCCTTTAGTAACTGTGCCATAGCCAATAAACAGACATTTGGTAGCTTTATTTTCTAATTTTGATCTTTCATCTCGAGAAATATGTGCATACCCTGTGCATCCAAAAACTTTTACATGGCTAACGTGTTGGGTTTTCTAAGATTTAAAGCTTCATATGGAGTTTTATTTACTAAAAATGAATTAATGCATCTATTATTTAGATAATTTGCAGTATATAGTGCTTCACCCCAGAATTCCTTATCAATTCCTGAATCAGATAACATACATCTAACTTTTTCCATAATAGTTCTATTAAATCTTTCAGCTAACCCATTTTGTTCAGGAGTTTTAGGAATGGATTTCTGGTGAATTATATCTTCATTTCGTAAATATGATTCAAACTTATTTGAGGTATATTCTCCTCCATTATCTGACTGCAAGGTTTTAATTTTCCTTTCATAAATATTTTCAACCATAGCTTTCCATTCCAAAAACTTCTGAAACACATCACTCTTATGTGCAATAACATATATCCAGGAGTATCGAGTAGCATGATCAATAAAGGTCAGAAAATATGAATTATTACCCCTGGAAGTGGGAGTAATTTTCCCACAGACATCTGTGTGGATTAAATCAAGAGGTTTACAATTTTTCTTAATGCTTGTAGAAAAAGGTATTTTATGCATTTTCCAATTACAGCAGTGTTCGCACACGCCTTCTATAGCTTTTAATTTACTATCCAGACCATTTACTGATTTAGTTCGGATCATTTTAGTCAAGTTGTCGTTACCTATATGACCGAGCCTTCTGTGCCATAGAATGTTTACTTTATTTTGATCAACAGTTACTGCAGCTTTATGAACTAAAGTATTAAGATAATAGAGTTGACCAACACAGTTAGCCTCAGCAATTAACTCTTTATTTTCGTTCAAAATTTTACATTTATCATCTTCAAAAATAATAGATTTATTATTACTTGTCATTTTTGACACTGATAGTAGATTAAAAGCTAGATTTGACACATATAGTACATCATTTATTTTACATGTTCTACTTCCTAGTGAAATAGCTTGTAAGACATCTCCATTTCCTACTTTAACATTGATAGGTTTGCTAATATTTGCAAAATCTTTACATAAATTTTTATCACCACTCATGTGTGATGAAGAGCCTGAATCTATTATCCAAATATTACTGTCGGCATATTTGTTACAAAGAGCGATATCATTAGCATACATTGTGTGATTTAGTTCTATATGACTTACATTTACAACATTTGACTGGTTTTGAGTTCTGTTAGTTTGAGAATACCGTTTAAATTGAAAGCAGTCTCTCTTCAGGTGTCCCATCTTTTTGCAAAAATGGCAAATAATGGACTGTTTATTTACTCCAGCATAATTCTGAGTATTGGATAATGCCAATGCATTATTGGATTTAATACTCAACTTTTCAGCTTCTCTCCGGAGTGTGTCAGCTACGGTAATCCAGTTAGGGATGTCTGTCTGAGCTTCAAGTGCGGTGACAAGCACTTCAAATTGTTCAGGTAGTGATGAAAGGAGACAAATAACTTTATCCTCTTCACTGATCACTTGATTTAACAAGGCAAGCTCTTGAAAAACTTCAGTTAGTTCTTTCAAATGAAAGTCGTGTAGTTCGGGAGACTTCAATTTTAAATTGTAGAGCTTTTTCTTCCGACGAAACGTTTCTTGAAGGGTTGTCCAGACAGCGTGTGGATCCGTGGGTTGTCCAACTAAGTACAATTGATCCGGTGAAATAGATAGTACTATATCTGCCAGAGCCTTATTATAATTATTATCATAGGCATTCTTCACCTCAGTTGAAGCTGAATCAATTGGAACTGGTTTAGATCCATCAGCAAAATCCATCAGTTTCTCTCGTAAGAGATACATCTTCATTTGTATCCTCCATGTGGGGTAATTATTTCCGTCTAGGGGAACAATCCCCTGTAACTTATTTGAAGACATGTTTTCAAAGTATTTATTATCTTTCAATACTTAACAAACATAAACAAACAATGCAGTTAAATTGATTTACTGTTTAACTGAATTGATGTTTTAAAATTATTCTAATTCATAAGAATAACTTCACTGAATATAATTATTAATATTCAATTGGAACAGCAACACAAGTCTTAGTTCGCAAGAACCTTTTGTTGAAAGTATTTATTATCATTCAATACTTAACAAACATAAACAAACAGAGCAGTTAAATTGATTTACTGTTTAACTGAATTGATGTTTTAAAATTATTCTAATTCATAAGA
This sequence comes from Caprella mutica, assembly GCA_947561585.1. Taxonomy (NCBI): domain Eukaryota; kingdom Metazoa; phylum Arthropoda; class Malacostraca; order Amphipoda; family Caprellidae; genus Caprella; species Caprella mutica. Next base: position 25,890 of record CANNZV010000055.1, read on the forward strand.
ATAACTTCACTGAATATAATTATTAATATTTAATTGGAACAGCAACACAAGTCTTAGTTCGCATGAACCTTTTGTTGAAAGACTGTTTACCAAAGGATAAGGTCACAGATTTAAAGGTAATTTGTGACCTCTCTTGACACCTCTTCCGCACAAATACTAAATAATTATATTATAAAAGAAACAAGTACATTTTCGCTCAAGCAGTCCATAAAATCGACATCATTAGCGCGTTAATACGATATGCTTACACTACCGTTCGTGCGTATATGTTTCATTTAGTTTAGCACTTTTTCACTGTACATAGTTCCTATTGATTACTATATAATAGACTTCTCATTGTTTAAACATAATTTGATTTATAAACTCTTATCGTTCACTGGGCCCATAACCTGTTAGAATTAGGTTAAATAACAGTGGGTTAACAACGTTAAGACATAGAGTTTATTTAAAGAGTAAATATGTTATACAATTAGAAGTCTATTGACAGATGAGGTAATCACATCTCTCTCTGAGTAATGCAAAAGAGAGACGGCCTTAGGGTTCTACAAGCAGTGTTATTTAACACTCGACGGAAGTGTAATAGACTTTAGACCTTACGTCCGTTTCTCATTAAAAGTAATACATGGTTATTTAAACAATAGGTAATTTAATATAGCTGAGCTAGTCTAACAGGAAATTAATATTAACATATAACGAGTGTGTAATACATTTAACTAAAATTTCAACAAAATAGTGGCAGAAAAACTATTGCACGAAGAGAAGAAACTTAGTCCCGAGTTTGTGCCTAAAACTGAAGAAGTGTTTTATAATCAGGCTCCATCGGTTATGAACGTGAGAAATAAAAAACAATTTAAATATTTTGAGTGTGGGAAACCTGGCCACGTGAGAAGAAATTGTTATGTGTACTTAAACAAGAGAGAAAAGAATTCTAACGCTAATGTCGTTGTTACAAATGATCTATACGAAGATGATTGCGGGTTGACGGTGATAACGAACATATCAGCTGAAGTAACTGACGCCTGGATAATAGATTCGGGAGCAACACGACACATGGGGAAAAATAGAAATGATTTCCTTACTTATGTAAATCTTAACAAACCGATTGAAATTCGTGTTGGTGACGGTAGGCTTTTATATGCAACCGGTATTGGAAAAATAAAACTTTCAGTAAAATTGGAGGGGAGTGATATTAGTGATTTTGAATTAATTAATGTACTTTATGTTCCTAATTTAGCTCATAATTTAGTAAGCGTGTCACAATTAGCTAAAAATGGAAATCGAACCATATTTTCTGGGAAGGGATGTAGAATTTATACTAGCTCTGATATTCTCTTATGCGTTGGGTCAAAGATTAATGAATTGTATAGTTTAAATTTAGTGCGTCATATTAGTGCTAATGCTGCTAGTGTGAAAACTGATACTAAGGCTGAATTATGGCATAGGAGGTTTGGACATTTGAATGAACGAAGTTTGGATAAAATTTCAAAAGAAAGTTTCGTAGATGGTTTAGATATTTCTTTTTGTAAAGTTTTAGGTTTTTGCGAGTCCTGCGTCTTCGGCAAACAACATAGACTTCCATTTCCCAAACATACTGAGAGACGAGCAAAATTTCCATTGGAACTTGTTCATTCAGATGTCTGTGGTAAAGTTAGTACGCCGTCACTTAGCAATTCTAGATATTTTGTAACTTTCATTGACGACTGTACACGTTACGTGTGGGTTTATGTAATCAAAACAAAGGATCAAGTATTAGATAAATTTAACGAATTCAAGTTACAGGTTGAAAAGCAGTTTAGTTCTAATATTAAATGTCTTCGCTCTGATAACGGTGATGAATATGTTTCGAACAGTTTTCAACTTTTTTTGAAATCTGAAGGCATCATTCATGAAAAAACAGTACCATTCACACCTGAGCAGAATGGAACAGCAGAAAGAATGAACAGATCATTAGTTGAGGCAGTGAGGGCTATGTTGAGTGATTCAAATTTGTCGAAGTCCTTCTGGGCTGAGGCATTGAATACCGCAGTGTACTTACGAAACAGAAGCCCAACATCTGCACTACTGAGTAAGACCCCTTACGAAGCGCTTTATGGTACTAAACCTAAAGTGAATCACTTGAGAGTATTTGGGTGTGTAGCTTATTCTCATGTAGTGCCAAGTGAACGTAAGAAGTTAGATAAGAAGTCCATTAAAAGCATTCATTTGGGATATAGTTCTGATGTTAAAGGTTATAGGTTATATAATCTTGAAAAGTAGAAAGTTTTCATTAGTAGAGATGTCATATATAACGAAAGCGATAAAATCGATTCCCAGAAGAAGTGTTCTTCTTTTGAATCTGCTGATGAGAATTTTGATAAAGTTGTCAATCTGGAAGAACTCCCCCCTGCAACAATTGATGACACTGTGCTTCCTGAAAAAAGGCCTGTAAGAATTAGAAATCCCCCTGATATGTACGGAGATTGGGTGCATATCTTACACGAATCTTTAAGTGATCCAGAAAACTTTAAAGATGCAATTATGAGTAGTGATACACGGTTGTGGCAGCAGGCTATGGAGTCAGAAATAAATGCAATGAAGAAAAACTGCGTTTGGGACCTTGTGCAACCTAATGATGGGCAAAACATTCTGGATTGTAAATGGGTCTATAGGAAGAAACTGGGTTCTGATGGGCAAGTTTTGAAACACAAAGCAAGATTGGTTGCTAAGGGATTTGCTCAGAAATACTCCATTGACTACAATGAAACCTTCAGTCCGGTTGCACGTTTCGAGGCACTGCGATCTATATTTGCCGTGGCTGTTCAGGAAAATCTTTACCTACATCAGATGGATGTATCAACTGCATTTCTTAATGGGAAACTAGAAGAAGATGTTTATATGAAGCAACCACAAGGATTTATTAAGCCGGGAGAAGAACACTTGGTATGCAAATTGAATCGTAGCATATATGGTTTGAAACAATCACCACGGTGCTGGAACTCTGCATTGGATAGTACATTGAAAGAATTAGGCTTTATTCAATGTAAAAGCGATTCTTGTATTTATGTTAGAGAGGTTGATGTATTGTTCTATATAGCTGTATAGGTTGACGATTTGGTTTTAGCCTGCAAGTCTTTAGAATTGATCAATGACATTAAAAATAAACTTAAGAGTAGGTATCAAATGACTGATTTGGGATGTTTAAGTTACTTTTTAGGAGTAAATATCACTCATAAATTTAGGGAAGGTCAAATATTTTTAAGTCAGTCGGTTTATGCCTCAGGTGTATTGAAAAAGTTTGGTTTAACAGATGCTAATCCGGTAGGAACTCCTGTGGATGTTAATGTGAGGCTTGAGCCTGCAAAAGACGGTAGTACTCTCTGTGACACTGTGTTGTATCAATCAGCTATAGGCAGTCTTATTTATTTGTCAACTAAAACGAGACCTGATATTGCTTTTGCTGTGGGGAAATTAGCCAGATTTTTCAGTTCAAAGCCAACCTCAGAACACTATACCGCTGTGAAGAGAGTAATGCGATATATTAAGGGGACACTTGATTTAGGTTTGTTATACTCTAAGTCGAGCTCTAATAAATGTGAAGGCTATTCTGATGCTGATTGGGCAGGTGAATCGTCTGATAGAAAATCCACATCTGGTTATTCTTTTCAATTAAGTGGGGCCTCTATAGCTTGGAACAGTTCTAAACAGTCTTGTGTATCTTTGTCAACTGCCGAAGCAGAGTACGTATCTTTATGTTTAGCAACACAGGAATCTGCTTGGCTTAGTAGTTTGTTTTGTGATCTAGTGTATAATTATGAAAGCCCTATGCTGATTCATGAGGATAACACAGCGGCTATCAGTATTGCAAATGATTCGATCTGTACAAAGAGAACTAAGCATATAGATCTCAGATATCACTATGTAAGAGAGCAAGTTCTTTCGAATCAAATCAAATTGCAATATTGTTTCACTGATAATATGATTGCAGATATTTTAACCAAACCTTTACCACGTGATCGATTTGTACGACTAAGAGAGCTTTTAGGTGTATGTAGATATTTGAATTTATAAGTGGGAGATGGAGTGTTAAAAATGTACCACACTTATTTAGTTATGTGTTTGTTTATAGTTACTTGATATGTATATGTTTTTAATAATAAATTGTTCTGTCATTTTCTAATAAAACTATACTCTGAAATTTTAATGTTCATAAAGATACTTTTGTTCATGCTGTACTTTTCTTATAACATTTAGTTGCTGCCTAACCTCGTTACTGTGAAGACTCTCAAATATATTCTCTCTATATAACTGATTACCGTTGTTTCCTTGTCCACTCCTATTGTATACGCTATATAGTTTTTAACATATTTTGCAAAATATTTTTTTCATATTTTCGAAGAAAATGTAATAGTTATTGGTTCGCATTGAACAATGTTTAATATATTAATAAAAATGAATTATGCTCTTTATATAGACCGTGGGTTTTTTGCACCGGGGGTGTTTTGTTTGGGGGTTTTGTCCAGGAGGTATTTGTCCGGGGGGTTTATTGCACGGAGGTATTTTTCACGGGGGTTTTTGACAGCGTTTTTTTTTTTGTACGGGGGGTTATTGTCCTGGAATCGTCGCTGACGTCAAAAGGAAATGAAATACAAGGGACTGGAAGAAGCAGTGAGAAAGGTAAGTGACTCCATGGACAAAGTCACGACGCTCATGAATGCTGAAAAGTTACTCCGTGTGATGCTGTCACTTACCGAGGAATGTGACAAAAATGGTCACAAGCACCGGTGGCTGCACTCAAGGATGGAAGAGGGAAATGAAGAGGTAGTAGTAAATGAAGTCTACGAGCCTACCTAACACAAAATCTAAGAAATCGTACGTAATTGTAGAGCGTAACCCTAGCACTATCCTCTAAAACTGCACGGAGAGTTAAAAACACTATACACATGGTAAACATGAAATATACAATACATAATTCAAATTACAACAGTTTTGGTTCCCCATGGACGCCACCCCACTTCTATTCATCAAAGACAGTTTCAGGAACCCCTCGGGGCTTATTTACAATAAGCAGTTTAGAATAGATTCATAACAATATATGCACTGGCCATCGAAAAATCACTTGATTGGTTATCCATTTTATTTTCACGGTTCTGGAGGAACACTGTTCAACAACCGATATGTTCCAATATTGCTTACTTTACGTTGATCAATTGTACAATCGCACAAGTGTGCCAAAGCCCGATTGTACCTTTACAACTGCCGTAGTCCCCTATAAGCATGTTAATTATTGGGTATAGTTTAAAGGGAGCGCAACGTACGTTATATAGAAAGGTACAATCCAATTAAATAGAAATAATTCCTACATTTCTATACGTATTATAAAACACTAAAACAGGAAGATAAGAAAATGAATTTCCAAATTTGAAACGATTTTTTTTAAAACTCTGTATCTGTTTTCGCACTTCTGGTCGAAGTATAAATTCGTGTTTCTACTCGAAGTGCAGAGATGGGCGAAAAGTACATCGAAAGTACTTAAGTACTAAGTACAAGTACTCGTAAATGAATGTACTTGAAGTAGTTGCCCAAGTACTCAATTTAAAAAGTACTTTCAAAGTACAAGTACCAAGTACTTTTTAAAGTACTTACAAGTACCAAGTACATGTACTATACAATTAAAAAACTAATAATTTATACTGTTAACTCTGATAGTACATCTTTTCAGTGACTTTTTTCTCTGATAGTACATCATCGCAGTGACTCTTTTCTCTGATAGTACATCTTTTCAGTGACTTTTTTCTCTGATAGTACATCATCGCAGTGACTCTTTTCTCTGATAGTACATCATCATAGTGACTCTTTTCTCTGTCTGATAGTACATCATCGCAGTGACTCTTTTCTCTGATAGTACATCATCACAGTGACTCTTTTCTCTGATAGTACATCATTACACTGACTATTTTCTCTGATAGTACGTCATCACAGTGACTCTTTTCTCTGATAGTACATCATCACAGTGACTCTTTTCTCTGATAGTACATATCACAGTGACTCTTTTCTCTGATAGTACATCATCACAGTGACTCTTTTCTCTGATAGTACGTCATCACAGTGACTCTTTTCTCTGATAGTACGTCATCACAGTGACTCTTTTCTCAGATAGTACATCATCACAGCGACTCTTTTCTCTGAGAGTACATCATCACAGTGACTCTTTTCTCTGATAGTACATCATCGCAGTGACTCTTTTCTCTGATAGTACATCATCACAGCTAGCGACTCTTTTATCTGATAGTACATCATCACAGCTAGTGACTCTTTTCTCTGATAGTACATCACGACAGTGACTTTTTTCTCTGATAGTACATCATCACACTGACTCTTTTCTCTGACAGTACACCATCACAGTGACTCTTTTCTCTGATAGTACATCATCACAGTGACTCTTTTCTCTGATAGTACATCATCACAGTGACTCTTTTCTCTGATAGTACATCATCACAGTGACTCTTTTCTCTGATAGTACCTCATCACAGTGACTCTTTTCTCTGATAGTACATCATCACAGTGACTCTTTTCTCTGATAGTACATCATCACAGTGACTCTTTTCTCTGATAGTTCATCATCACAGTGATTCTTTTCTCTGATAGTTCATCATCACAGTGATTCTTTTCTCTGATAGTATATCATCACAGTGATTCTTTTCTCTGATAGTACATCATCACAGTGACTTTTCTCTGATAGTACATCATCACAGTGACTTTTCTCTGATAGTACATCATCACAATGACTCTTTTCTCTGATAGTACATCATCACAGTGACTCTTTTCTCTGATAGTACATCATCACAGTGATTCTTTTCTCTGATAGTACATCATCACAGTGATTCTTTTCTCTGATAGTACATCATCACAATGACTCTTTTGTCTGATAGTACATCATCACAATGACTCTTTTCTCTGATAGTACATATCATCACAATGACTCTTTTGTCTGATAGTACATCATCACAGTGACTCTTTTCTCTGATAGTACATCATCACAGTGATTCTTTTCTCTGATAGTACATCATCACAGTGACTCTTTTCTCTGATAGTACATCATCACAGTGACTCTTTTCTCTGATAGTACATCATCACAATGACTCTTTTCTCTGATAGTACATCATCACAGTGACTCTTTTCTCTGATAGTACATCATCACAGTGACTCTTTTTTCTGATAGTACATCATCACAGTGACTCTTTTCACTGATAGTACATCATCACAGTGACTCTTTTCTCTGATAGTTCATCATCACAGTGACTCTTTTCTCTGATAGTACATCATCACAGTGACTCTTTTCTCTGATAGTACATCATCACAGTGACTCTTTTCTCTGATAGTACATCATCACAAATCACAATAACTCTATACTCTGATAGTAAGTAAGTACATCATCACAGTGACTCACTGAACACGTCCACACGCTTATAATTCATCAATGTGTTTGGTAAATATTGGTTGTGATATCTAGGTATCAAAAATAATTATATTGAATGTATTTTAATTGGTCAATATAACTCATTATAGTCTCTATACATGATTGTTTGTCAGAATATATAAATATTCACCGTCACTTAAAAGTATACAATGTCTTACAGTCTTAGTTTTCGATTCTACTGTTTGACAAATTTTCAATTTTACTGCTTGACAAACAATTTTCCAACATGTTGGACCTCTTCAAACTCTAATTTTTATCCAGTTGCTGTAAATACAGTTTTGATGAGAAAAAGAATTTATTTTGTAGAGATTTTAGAACTAATCTTTTAAAATCTCTTGACTGAAAGGGAAAATGTACTTTGCAAAGTACTTTTTACTTGGAAAATAACAAGTACTTGTAAAAAGTACTTCTAAGTAATTATTCGAAGTACTTTTTAGAAAGTACTTCAAGTAGTACTTGAAGTACTTACTTGTTACTTAGTACTTTTACTTGGTACTTGGGAAGTACTTTCCCGCCCATCTCTGTCGAAGTGTAAATCCAGATAGAATCCTAGAAATTTCCAGGCAGAACGGAATAACCATCCTGGTTATCCAACAGCTTTAGGTGGTCTTTAGACTCTGGTTTAAAGCCACCAAAATTGTGAAGAAGAAGAAGTAAATCCAGATATCATTTAGAAACAGACATTCCAAAATCTACTATAAGTCGAAATGGTTGCTAAGTCGATACCCACTGTTAGCGCTACCAATTCGACAGCAAACGGCATCGAATCGACATTCATATGTTTGTTGGGATATTATTAGGTAGGTATATTTTATGATATCTATCTCCTAATGTGAAAATTAATTTTTGTGCTGATAAATATTCATATTCTTTTATTGTTTCAATATACTCATATGGTCATACATATATAATCTCATATAATTCATTTTTCTATAATTTGAACAAGTTCGTTTTTTATTGAACTGTACGTGTTCGATGTTCACAGTTCACTGAGTTCACAACTTCACGTCAAAAACCAAACATTCTGCTGCAGACAGAGTAGGGGAAGGAAATATTGCTCTGGAATTTTTATTTCTGCATAATAGAGAGAAAAAAACATAAAAAACGTCGTGTATAGACTGCAAAGCCTATCTGCCATGTTTTCACTGCCCAGTATAGTTTATAAAGCGTTTCTACACGGGCGGACACGCCATTTTTTCACTGCCTAGTATAGTTTGCAAATGTCTCTAACGCGATGGACACGCCGCGTTTTCAGCGCCTAGTATACTTTGAATTTTAAGAATCGCAAACAGGACAGTGAAAACGTGACGGTGAAACTGCTAGTATAGTATGGGCCGAGCGGTTTGGCAAATATCTAACAAGTAATATGAAGGTCTGGACTCTGGAGGTAACATTTGTCTTGAGAGTGTTATACTGTGATGTAGGCTGATTCATAATCCAAGTTCATGTAAGAAGAGGAAGATGTAAAGACTCGTGTTTAGATTGTTTAAGATTTCAGTTTGTCAAATTCAATACCTAACTTGGTAAATTGGTTGCATCGTATGATTGATAATAGCTAAAGCTATCAGACCGCTGCAAGTCTGTAATGAAGCAGATAGCCTAATGTTTATTTATTATAAATGCCTAGCTAATGATCTAATCTTACGGTAATCTACGAGACGGAGACCACGTCTAGGTCTACCAAATGCAAATTATTATGTATTTATTTGTGTGTGTGGAGGAATTATTATCAATTATATTCTTACCAATTGAAATGTTCCATGTTATAGAGTAGGTTTGTCAGTTATAGCAAATTAATTGGCTTGCATTTATGATGGTCAAAACTCAGATATAAGTAATCCAGTCTGCAAAGCATGCACAATTAGGTAGCTAGTCTCCAGATATTTAATTTTTGAGGCAATTTGTCTCCAAAGAATTTCAAATTTCTCTCCAAAATGACCAAAAATATCAAAATTCTCTCCACTAATTACATGTAAACATAGGAATTAATTAAAAAATTGTTGCCGGATAATTCAGGAGACTAATTTCAACCATATTTCGAAGTGTGGCAGGAAAGTCGCCAGTCTAGTGAGAAAATTGATACAGGTCGCCACATTTAAGGTACTTTAAATGAGTAATTTGACTTCCTAGTGATGATTTTACACTTGAAAACATCCTTATACTCCAGTCTGTATTTGGTGCACAAAATTCCACTGACTTTTTGAAAAAGCTGAAAAAATCCATCATAAATTTCCAATAATTTGGCTGATCCACCAACATTTTACCAATTTTTCCACCAAAAATTAATGGTAACATAGGAATAAATAGCTAGAAATCCACCGACTTTGCCAAAATATTATTTTCAATGGGGAAAAATTCCACCGACATGTCGGTGGAATTTACCATGAAATACAGACTGGCTTATACTTCATGTCTGATGCATGTGCATCTCTTAAGACTATTTTGTGAGTGATTTACTTGTTATTTACATGTTTTTCAACTTATTTAACCCCTTTAAAGTCGCTAATATACTGGCGACTTTGTCCACACTTTAAAACATGGAATTTCAAAGCCTCAATAGTTGCCGGATTAACTTCACAACTTCATGCATCTTTTGCAGACTGGTCCAAGTAAAATAGTATGTCTCATAAACTCACCATTTGTCTCTCCAGCTCTCTCCAAAATTCAACAAATTCTCTCCAAAATGATCAAATTTTCAAAAATTCTCTCCAAAATAACATTGTAGCATAGGAGAAAAATAGATAAAACTCGCCATTTGCAATTGAAAGGCTCAAAATAACTGTCACAAACTCGCCATTAAAATGGCGAGTTTGGACATGCTTTATTACTTGGAGACTGGTATGTAATTGGCTTAAAATTTTGAATTAATATTTAATTTCTTGGCTCTATGTTAATTTAGGCTTGAAATCTTGAGAATGAGCTAACTCAAGTACCAATTACCAAGTAAAATAGTATGTCTCATAAACTCACCATTTGTCTCTCCAGCTCTCTCTAAAATTAAAGAAATTCTCTCCAAAATGATCAAATTTTCATAAATTCTCTCCAAAATAACATTGTAGCATAGGAGAAAAATAGATAAAACTCGCCATTTGCAATTGAAGGGCTCAAAATAACTGTCACAAACTCGCCATTAAAATGGCGAGTTTGGACATGCTTTATTACTTGGACTCAAGATTGGCTTGTCTCCCAGACTCAGGCCAGTCTGTATTTCGTGGTAAATTCCAGTTATTCCACCAACATGTCGGAGGAATTTTTTCCCTTTCGAAAATAATATTTCAGCAAAGTCGGTGGATTTTTAGATATTTATTCCTATGTTACCATTAATTTTCGGTGGATAAATTGGGAAAATGTTGGTGGATCACCAAGTAATAAAGCATATCCAAACTCGCCATTTTAATGGCGAGTTTGTTACAGTTATTTTGAGTCCTTCAAATGCAAATGGTGAGTTTTATCTATTTTTCTCCTATGCTACAATATTATTTTGGAGAGAATTTATGGAAATTTGATCATTTTGGAGAGAATTTGTTGAATTTTGGAGAGAGCTGGAGAGATAAATGGTGAGTTTATGAGACATACTATTTTACTTGGGTGGATCAGCCAAATTAATGGAAATTTATGGTGGATTTTTTCCGCTTTTTGAAAAAGTCAGTGAAATTTTGTGCACCAAATACAGACTGTACGGTGTACCTAGATTACGTCAGTTTGAAAAGTAGGTATCCTCAGACCCAGGTTTTTTTTACAGAAATTGGAATTTGGGCGCAGCAAGTATCATGGGAACATTGGAATTAAATAGGACTTGGGTGCAGGATTAATTCACAAATCCTGCTCCACTCTTCAGAGTCCAGCCTGGAGATTACGTACCATGTTTCAAAGTGTGGCCAGGTATGTCGCCAGTTTAATGACATAATGGATCCAGGGCGCCACATTTAAGATACTTTAAAGGAGAGAATTGACTTCCTAGAGTCTTGGAGAAGCTTTTAGCCTTTTACACTTAGAAACCTCCTCAAACCTCCATTTTAATGGCTAGTTTGTTACAATATTTTGAGCCCTTCAATTATAAATTGCGAGAAATATCTAATTTTCTCTTATGCGACAATGTTATTTTGGAGAGAATTTATGGTAATTCTATCATTTTGGATAGAAATTTTGTTATTTTTGGAGAGACAAATGGAGAGTTTGAGACATACTATTTTACTTGGTTGTCGGTGGGATTTTTTTCTATTGATAATTATATTCAAAAATGGGTGAAATGACTGAAATCTTGATGGATCAGCCAAATTACTGGGAATTTATGGTAGATTTTTCCAGCTTTTTCAAAAAGTCGGTGGAATTTTTTACACCAAATACAGACTGAATATATTGGTGACATGCCAGTCTGTATTTCGTGGTAAATTCCACCGACATGTCGGCGGAATTTTTTCCCCTTTGGAAATAATATTCTGGCAAAATCGGTCTATTTTTAGCTATTAATTCCTATGTTACCATTAATTTTCGTTGGATGAATTGAGAAAATGTTTGTGGATCAGCCAAATTATTGGAAATTTATGGTGGATTTTTTCAGCTTTTTGAAAAAGTCAGTTGAATTTTGTGCACCAAATACAGACTGGGACTGATATGGTCTAGGTATCTCTTGATAAGTTTTTCCTCTTTGTCAGTGATTGTCTGACAGTTCACCAGTCTGCAGAAACTGGTAAACTGTTCATAGATATCTCTTATTCTGTTCACAGTAAAATTAATGTGAATATAAGGATTAATTCAGAAGTGTTCGTAGCAAAATTAATGTAAACATAGGAATTAACTCAATTTTTCGTAGAGAATATCCCAAATATCAACCATATTCTGCAGACTGGACAGTTCCAGGGTACCAGGTAGTAAAGCATGTCCAAGCTCACAATTTTAATGGCAAGTTTTTGACAGTTATTTACTTATTTTGACCCTTTGAGCCACAGAACATTGAATAAGAAGCTCAGATCAAACGTTTACACAGTCTTAAAAAATTCAACATATCATGTCCACTGGTCTCTAACGTCACCCAGTCTGCAAAGCATGCACAATTAGACTCCAGATATTTAATTTTTGGGCAATTTGTCTCCAAAAGATTGTCAAATTTCTCTCCAAAATGGCCCATAATACCAAAATTCTCTCCACTAATTACCATGTTGCAGACCAGATTGTATTTGGTGGTAAATTTCAATGATATATCTAGAGATATTCAATTTCTTTAATAAAAAATTCCTGCAATGTCGGAGGATATTTAGCTATTAATTCCTATATTACCATTAATTTTTGGAAGGAAGACTGGAAAAATGTTGGAGGACTAGACAAATTGATGAAAATGTTGGCAGCTTCTCAGATTTTTTAAAAAGTCAGAGGAGTTCAGTGCACCAAATACAAACAGGGTTGCAGAGTATGTCAGTTAAAGCCAATTAATTGGCTTAGATTTCAAAAGGTCAGAACTCAGATATTTCTAATTGGCTTTAAATTTTGAATTTATTCCTATATTCCCATGTTAATTTTGGCTTGGAATCTTAAAAAAATGCCAAATTGTCTGGCTCTGAATTTTTGTGAAATTTTGGCTCAAAAATTGGTTTACTATTTTCCAGCCTCTGAAACATGGACTAATTACATGTAAACATAGGAATTAGTTAGAAAATTGTTGCCGGATAATTCAGGAGGCTAATTGCAAGGCCTAAAGAGTCGCTGGATAAACTTCACAACTTCATGCATCTTTTGCAGACTGGAACGTCACTATAAACCCTCTCTCGATAACAGCTCATTATCTTTGATGGCAGCTCATTATCTTTGATGGCAGTCTGGTAGATTGGCAATTAAAAAAGGAACATTTTTTAATAGAGGGAGCCACCAGTATGCAAAGCATGCACGATCAGTTTCCAGATATTTTATTCTTGGTGCAATTTCTATGATTCTATCCAAAGATTTTCAAATTACTCTCCAAAATGGCCAAAAATCTCAAAATACTCTCAAATAATTACATGTAAACATAGGAATTAATTAGATTAATTAGAAAATTATCGCCAGATAATTCAGGAGATTAATTTCAAGGCCTCAATAGTCGCCGGTTAAACTTCACAACTTTTGCAGACTGGGGGAGCCATATGATCATATCTGCATACCAAATTATGCACACAATTATTTATAGCCCAGCTAGTAGCTACTATGCATAATATACTGAATCTTCTTTGCAACAAACACAATAATACACCATTTCATTAGTACTACTCATTCAATATAATGGGCTTTTACACAAAACTTTTGAAACGAAGCTCTGCCTCTGATTGGCTCTAGCTGAAATGACGTCACTGTAAACACACTCAAGAGTAATATAATGGGATCTATGCTGCTTCTTCTATTCAATGTTCTGTTCTTTGAGCCCTTCAATTGCAAATGGAAAAAATATCTATTTTTTACTATTCTTAGAAGTATATTATAATGCTACAAGCCTACAATGTTGAATGTTATTTTGGAGAGAATTTTATGATAATTTGATCATTTTGGACCTGTCTGCAGAACATAGGAGATATTTGGGATAATCATATTCCCAGTCTGCAGAAATCAGAATATGGGACAGAAGCCAAAAGAGAGGAGTCTGTGGATATTCTCTCCCATGTTATGTTACAGAGTATGTCTTTTTAAAGCCAATTACTACCTAATTGACTTGAATTTCAAAAGGTCAAAACTCAAGATATGTGTAATTGGCTTAAAATTTTGAATTAATTATTCCTATGTTAATTTCGAAATCTTAAAAATTATGAGCCAAATTGGCTTGCCTCAGAATTTTTGTGTAATTTTGGCTCAAAAATTGGCTTACAATTTCCAGCCTCTGAAACATGGATTCTTTCTGAACAATTTTGAATTAATTCGTATATTTACATTAATTTTGCTACGAACACTTCTGAATTACTCTCTATATTATACTTAAATTAATTTTACTTCAAACAGAATAAGAGATCTGCACGAACACTTTACCAGTTTCTGCAGTCTGGATTTTGGAGAGAAATTAGGTTATATTTGGAGAGACCTGGAGCAACATTTGACGAGTTTATGATCCATGCTATTTTACTTGAAACTACTTGGCAATAGCGTCGGACCGGGTGGTTTTGTGCCTTTTTCCGCATACTCATTTTCTGTATAAAAAACTGAAGAAGTCAGCAATCTGATTTTTTGTGTGTAGATAGGTGAAGGGACCTAGGTGCACACAAAATTTCAACTCATCAAGTTCAATAGAAAAAAGTTATCCAAAAACTGTGCGCAAAGGTTGTGGGGAAAACCGGGTGAATTTTGCGCAAGTACACCCAATGTGAAACTGCGCAAGTTTACCCTATGTATAAACTGCGCATAAAAAAATCTAACCCCGATATGCTATGCAACTGCTGTGAATCTGCCCCAATCTTCTATGCAACTGCCCCAATCTTCTATGCAACTGCCCCAATCTTCTATGCAACTGCCCCAATCTGCTGTGCCATTGCCGTGAGTCTGCTGTGCCATTGCCGTGAGTCTGCTGTGCCATTGCCGTGAGTCTGCTGTGCCATTGATGTGTGTCTGCTGTGCCATTGCCGTGAGTCTGCTGTGCCATTGCCGTGAGTCTGCTGTGCCATTGCCGTGAGTCTGCTGTGCCATTGCCGTGAGTCTGCTGTGCCATTGCCGTGAGTCTGCTGTGCCATTGCCGTGAGTCTGCTGTGCCATTGCCGTGAGTCTGCTGTGCCATTGCCGTGAGTCTGCTGTGCCATTGCCGTGAGTCTGCTGTGCCATTGCCGTGAGTCTGCTGTGCCATTGCCGTGAGTCTGCTGTGCCATTGCCGTGAGTCTGCTGTGCCATTGCCGTGAGTCTGCTGTGCCATTGCCGTGAGTCTGCTGTGCCATTGCCGTGAGTCTGCTGTGCCATTGCCGTGAGTCTGCTGTGCCATTGCCGTGAGTCTGCTGTGCCATTGCCGTGAGTCTGCTGTGCAATTGCCGTGAGTCTGCTGTGCAATTGCCGTGAGTCTGCTGTGCAATTGCCGTGAGTCTGCTGTGCAATTGCCGTGAGTCTGCTGTGCAATTGCCGTGATTCACAGCAGTTGCCTAGCTGAAAATCGGGGCAGATTCACGGCAGTTGCCTAGCTGCAGATCGGGGCAGATTCACGGCAGTTGCCTAGCTGAAAATCGGGGCAGATTCACGGCAGTTGCCTAGCTGCAGATCGGGGCAGATTCACGGCAGTTGCCTAGCTGCAGATCGGGGCAGATTCACGGCAGTTGCCTAGCTGCAGATCGGGGCAGATTCACGGCAGTTGCCTAGCTGCAGATCGGGGCAGATTCACGGCAGTTGCCTAGCTGCAGATCGGGGCAGATTCACGGCAGTTGCCTAGCTGCAGATCGGGGCAGATTCACGGCAGTTGCCTAGCTGCAGATCGGGGCAGATTCACGGCAGTTGCCTAGCTGCAGATCGGGGCAGATTCACGGCAGTTGCCTAGCTGCAGATCGGGGCAGATTCACGGCAGTTGCCTAGCTGCAGATCGGGGCAGATTCACGGCAGTTGCCTAGCTGCAGATCGGGGCAGATTCACGGCAGTTGCCTAGCTGCAGATCGGGGCAGATTCACGGCAGTTGCCTAGCTGCAGATCGGGGCAGATTCACGGCAGTTGCCTAGCTGCAGATCGGGGCAGATTCACGGCAGTTGCCTAGCTGCAGATTGGGGCAGATTCACGGCAGTTGCCTAGCTGCAGATTGGGGCAGATTCACGGCAGTTGCCTAGCTGCAGATCGGGGCAGATTCACGGCAGTTGCCTAGCTGCAGATCGGGGCAGATTCACAGCAGTTGCCTAGCTGCAGATCGGGGCAGATTCACGGCAGTTGCCTAGCTGCAGATCGGGGCAGATTCACTGCAGTTGCATAGCTGCAGATTGGGGTATATTCACTGCAGTTGCATAGCTGCAGATCGGGGTATATTCACTGCAGTTGCAAGTGTTTGGCTTGTTTACTATTCCGAACCTTGGTCACACAGAAACTTTGGTTACTTTACTTTACCACTGGTGCACTATAGGACTATCGGAGATGAATATCACAGGTTTATTAACAAATAAGAGCTCTTTAACTTTACTTATAAATGTGCGCAAGTCTACCCGTGAATTTAAATATTCCCTGGGTGTTCTTGCACATCTAGGATATTGGTTATATCTCAGTAATTTATAATTATCATTAAAATCATCTTACATGAGGTTAATCTGCAGTAAATTATGTGTATCCAACGTAAATTGCAATCAAATTTGAGCATAATTATCAATACTACAGCAAAGTTCGTGGAGATTCGATTCTAGTCCGAAATAATTATTTTGCTATAAAAAACATAGGTCTCTGTTTGAACACTTGGTATCTATACTGATCTATTACGATTTTCGTGAAATTTTTTGACTAGTGGGTTTAAGAGCTGCTCTTTCCAATGGTGTTGTCAGATTTGAAATATTTTCATGCATCTGCCGTAAATTACCGATGCGCAACTTCACCTGGAATGTTGAGGTGCGCTAGGCCACCCGGTCTGACGCTAGGCCATGTTTCCAAGTGTTGTAGGAAAATTGCCAGTTAAGTGAGAAAATTGATGCTGGTTGCCACATTCAACATACTTTGAAGAAAGAACTTGACTTCCTAGTGAAGATTTTACACTTTAAAAACATCCCTATGTATGTGCATCTCTTGAGACTGTTTTTAATTTTATAAGTGTTTTACTTGTTATTTTAAACTTATTTACATGTTTTTCAACTTATTTCACCCTTCTAAAGTTGCCAATATACTGGCGACTTTGGCCATACTTTAAAACATGTCTGCCAGGTGTTAAAGCATGTCCAAACTTGCCATTGTGTGGCAAATCTGTCTCCAAGATTTCATTTGAGGACAATCTGTCAGACTGTCTCCAAATATTTTCAAATCTGTCTCCAAAATGACCAGAGTTCTCTAAAAATGTTGCCAATAATAACATGTAAAGATAGGAATTAATTAAAAAATTGTCTACAATATTTTTACTATATTTTCCCTCAAATAAAGTCTCCTAAGATCTTCAGTGACATGGATCTTAGGTTTTTGAGTCATTTGGAACCCTTCAATTGCTAATGGCTATTTTTCTCCTATGCAACAATGTTATTTTCGAGAGAATTTTGGTTATTTTCGGAGAGACAAATGGAGAGTTTTGAGCCATACTGTTTTACTTGGCTTGGCATAGTCTTTAAAATATTATTCTAGCAAAGTTAGTGGAATCTTGACTATTCATTCCTATGGCTATGTTATCATTAATTTTCAGTGTTCACCATGTTTCATAGTATGGCAGGAAAATTGAAATAGCTAGTTTGATGAGAAAATCAAACTGAGCCTAGGCTAGGTGATAGGTCACATTTACCTCATTTTAAAATAGATATTTTTTTTTATCAAACACCGTTGCCAGAAGAAGAAGAATTTATAGTTGAAAATGTCATTATGTTTCCTGTCTGATGGCCCCAATCTGCATAATATGAGACTTTTTAATTCAGCTGATTAGATGAATTATTGGAAATTGTTAGTGGATTTTTTAAACTTTTTGAAAAAGTTAGTGGGATTTTGCCAGTCTGTAGAATATGGGAGTCTGGGAGATGTTTGGGATATTCTCTATGAACAGTTTAGTAGTATTAATTCCTATTTATCATAATTACATTAATTTAGCTTCAATTTTGAATTAATCCCTATACTCCATAATTGAATTTGAACATCTCTAATCTTTGATTTTTTTTCAGTTTTACTCTTGAATATTCATTTAGATAATATCCTAGTGAACTTTCTCACTGCAAGTAGATATTTATAATGGGAAAACGCAGGCTTGAACCAGATACAGAAGAAATGATTGGATTATTTAAAAATGATAAATTTGTGAATGCAAATGTTGTTGTAGAGCTTCTAATTCAATTGAAGGTAAGGTTACTGGTTACTTTTTATTTTTCTTCTTTAGTCAACTTTTTATCTTTTATTTTATTTGCATGAAATATAAATAATTTAATTTCAATATGTCAACTGCAGTCAAGTGGATTCAAATTTCAAGCATTAGACTTGAGATTTAAGTTCAACAGATTTTTCATGTTATGAAGGTATGGTAAAATGTATATATGTTATGTAGGCTTGTAGGCTTCATTCAATATCACCTCTAATATTTTTCCATCCTTGACTTAAGCACTGCTGCGTTCGTACCTCCGTCACAAACATTTTAGCCGAGATTGCTCACAATCTATGATATCGATGAGCTGGATTAGTCTACTTCTTTCTCTAAGGCAGAAATTAGAAATTACGGTTGATAAGAATTAAAATTAGTTTTTACAAGCCAGTGTAATTTTGAAGATCACTATTTCTAAAAATACAACAATTATATTTTAACACATTCACTGCCAATGACATGTTACCATGTCTTTGGCTATCTTAGGAATTTTACCATGGACATGTATATTAGTCTTGCACTTATTTTATTGTAGCAGGAACTATTACAAATAGAACTTGGTTATGCTGAGAGCTAATGTGAGCATCTTTTTTAGGGATGTGCTAGCCTATCCTGCGGCATCTTGCAGACATCTTAATGTTGAATGAAGTTCTGAGGAGTTACAGAAAGAGCATTATGGATGAAAATTGTATTTCTATCATTCATTAATGATTTATTATAAAATATGTCTAGAATTTATGAATTAACTGTAGAAAACAGATAAATTTCCTAAAAATATATATATATATTTATGATAAATATTTAATCTTGAATGAAGTGTAAGAGAAAGAGATTGATTTTCACAAAATAATAAAAAAGTCACTATAAAATTAACATAATGTTCCATTTTTAACTGAAATAATAAATGAAACAAGCCTAAATAATTTTCAGGTCTGATATTTTTTAATATATAAAAATAAATTTGATTTCTGACACGAATAACTTTGAATCTCGTTTTGGCTGTTGACCCACGGAGTACAATCAATGATACGACTTGCGTGAATATTTTCATGAGGTTGATGTCTTCCGCAATTTAAGATTGAGTGAATTGTATTATATACAATTTATCAAACTAAAAAGGAAAATTTTGACACAACTCAGGAATATTACATTTTGCAAATTGTAAAAATAGGAAATTAGATTTGTCTACCAAATCCTTTTCTTTCATATTTTATTCACTATCTTGTTTTATGCATATCTTAATATATTATTTTTGTTAAAATTAGCTTAAAAATGTTTTAAGCTACCCTTTAAAATAATTAAATATTTTTGTAGGTTCTTGTTGAGAAGGATGGATCCACAGCAATAAAAAGACGCCAGGAAGCTGTCACCTCTGCTGAGCAACTTACAAAATTTGGGACAATTTCAGTAAGTTAATAGCTATAAATATTACTATGGAAAGTAGCTACTCCTCTTATTAACTTGCTATTGACCTTTAGGAGTGTAGTATAGCTCTATGTATTTACCAATTAATAACTTCAGTTTATAAACCTCTGAGCTATAACTCTGTTAAAAAGGTGCATGCAGTCAATTCAGATCTTTATTTTATGATAAGCACTGAAGCAGTTGGTGAAAGGAAGAGAAATCATTGAAGTCTTCAACTATTATGAACAAACTATAGTTACTAGATAAACTAGTTAGTTAATTGTAATTGGTTCAGTATGAATATTTGGTGATTAAAATTGTAAATATAGAGTAGAGCAGACTGTTTTTGAGGGAAATATCCACAGTTTCATAACTTATCAGCTTTATATTTTAGGAATGAAATTGAGTGTAAGGGAATTCTTTGAAGGATTCTTACGGACCCTCACAACTACTCTGTTTGCCTTCTCGTTTTAGTCAGTTATATTTTCTTAGTCTGTGTATCATTCAATTAAGATTTTATAGTTTATTTATAGGATTGTTTTGTTTTTGGTCATGGGTCTTCTCTATAAAAATCTATAGTTAGCTGGTCTACTTTTTCCTACTACTCTATTAAGATTAAATAGCTTTTAATCTTTTTTATTATTTGTTTTCACTTTTCAGTGTACAATTTGAATATCTTTCAGGGCTCTATACAGGATCTGTCTTTGGTTTATGAGTTGTTACATTCTCACTTGCTACCTGTTTATCACTTTTTTAATGATGCATTCATACATTCAACTTCAGAGGACAGCTTTAGTGCTATGCTCTTCAACTAAGATGTCATAGTTAGGCTAGGACTCATTTACTATCACCTCTTCATTTTGCTCTTCCTCTGCAAGAGTATTCACCAATGCTTATGCCCTTTTTAGTCTCTTTACTTCTTGGAGTAGCTTTTGTGCATTCTTGAGCTTTGTCACTGACAGTAGTGATGTTTCTTTTGTCCATGAAGTTCCTAATATCTCGTTGCTGCTTCAATGTTTTTTTTATTTATTTTCTTCCAAGATCAGTGAAGTGGCCTTTGCTTCCGAAACTGATGTCGAAGTTAAAACCCTAATTAAATTCACTCAATTAATGTAATAGCTATTAATTAATCTCCTAAATGTCTGTAAAAATACTGATTCTTTAAGAAATAATTCTTGATACAGAAGTAGCACACATATTTTCATTATATTAAAAGCCAATACTTAGCTAGATAATAAAATTGAAAATTTAACTTTCGTTTTAAGACTAAAGACAGACATTAGATAGCTACTCCATATATCCTTGGTAAAACTTCTAACTCTTGAACATTACCTGCTTTATATTCCTGATTTGCTAATATACATCACATTTATTTTCTGCAGAGGAGTGACTTGGTTCGTGTAGTGGAAAATATTTCTGCTCTAACTGAAGTTTGCCTGAAGCTGATACTAGATGGTGACTTGCGGCCCCCTCCTCAAAAAGCTGGTGAGTTCTCTGATTGGCTCTTCAGAAATAAACTAATTCACATCTGAAATATAAAGTTATTTGACAGACATGTTTTGGCAAGAAAAGGTTCCTGCTTCCATTGTTAGTTTATCAATATAATTCATATTTTACTATAATGTTTGGTCTTTATTTATTTTGTATTGCAGATGATATGAAGAATGCTCTTGAGAAGTTCAAAGATTGGGCCAAAGAACGCTATGATGACATCACTAACTATTTCACTCAGTTACTCATCCATCCTCGTGAGTTTAACCTCTAATTTGGTGTGGAAAATTTTAAAATGCAATCCTGACGTCACACGTAAGATTGTTGTGGCATTTTAAGGGGATTATGTTAATAGTTTTCATCACCTTATGTGTCAACTTTTCTTTCAATCTTTTAACTATGGTTGTACCTACCATAATTTATTCTTTATATTGAAAAGTAATTGAGATTTTACTGGATGAATTGTCTAATTTTTCTTATTGTAATATTTGAGTTATTCCACTTGCTTCGTCATCTATTACTTCACTTAAACTTTTTAGGCTGATATTATTGCAACTTAAATTTGTATTCTATCTTTTTCAGAGAATAAAATTGGCAAAGAAGTTCTGAAGAGTTTGTTGAAAATAATACAGCACCAAACTTTAGTCTATAGAGAATTCCCTAAGGATCTCTACAAGGTAAAACTCTCAGTTTCCCTCTAGCTAGCTAGTTAGCATCTGATGAATATTCAAATATATTAAGTTAACATATGTAATTACTTCTATTTCTATAATTTCAGAGGATAATTTTGAAGTGTTTCGATGACAAAGCTGTTCAGCGTGATTTGATCCAATCTATTTCAAAGCAACTCTCACATGACGACTTGGCAGTTCAGACATTTAATGTAAGTAAACAAATTAAAAGTGAGGAAGAAATTGAACTGAGACAGAAAGAGGAGGGAAGATACTGTGAGGCAGTTTATCTCTATGAAGGGAGTGAGAGGAATAGGTTGAGGGGGATTGTTAAGAATATGTTGAGGGGGATTGTGAGGAATGTGTGAAGGGGGATTGTGAGGAATGTGTGAAGGGGGATTGTGAGGAATGTGTGAAGGGGGATTGTGAGGAATGTGTGAAGGGGGATTGTGAGGAATGTGTGAAGGGGGATTGTGAGGAATGTGTGAAGGGGGATTGTGAGGAATGTGTGAAGGGGGATTGTGAGGAATGTGTGAAGGGGGATTGTGAGGAATGTGTGAAGGGGGATTGTGAGGAATGTGTGAAGGGGGATTGTGAGGAATGTGTGAAGGGGGATTGTGAGGAATGTGTGAAGGGGGATTGTGAGGAATGTGTGAAGGGGGATTGTGAGGAATGTGTGAAGGGGGATTGTGAGGAATGTGTGAAGGGGGATTGTGAGGAATGTGTGGAGGACTGGAAGAATAATGTAGCCGTTCTGAAGTCAATTTCAATTGAAACTATTTAGTTAAATGTTTGTCTGTTGATTAGAGAGGCTTGATGAAGTTGATATTTCTTTAATTAATTGTTTATATAAACGTGTGTTTCCAACTTACAGTGGATATTTTCTTTACATCTGAGATATTGATAGATGTAGTGTTTGTCTCTGATGTAGCTAAGAGTAACTTAGTTTTATACAATTTTACTCTCTTTTCTTCTAGAAGAGTTAATTAGATTGAAGTAAAAATGTACCCCTAGGTATTTCCTAACGCTATTTTATTTCCAGGCACTAGATGAGATAACAGGAGAGTGGCCAAGTGACCCCAACATTACGTACATGACTAATTTACTAACTATGCTGATGTCGGTGAGAGTTCCTGCAAAGAAACATGGCATCAAACCTTCTCCTCTGCTCTTCTCTCATAGGAATTGTAAGTAACTCTCTCCACTCTTTGCATTCCTTTCCTCTAGTAGGTAGCTACTGCAGTACTCTTTATTGGAGCAACGTAATTTCTTGAAGTTTTAACTTGTATTTTTAAACTTTGCAGTAAAACGACCTAAAGCAGCAGAAACTGATGTTCATGAAACTCCAAAAAACAAACCTTCCAAGAAAAAAAAACTATTGAAACAAGGGGAAAAATTCCAAGATAAAAGGTGAGCCAAATTCTTACTTTTTTGATTTCAATGATACTTAATGTATTGTAAAGTGTACCATTAAATTTTTCTTTGATATGTTACAGGAAAAGCAAATATGCCGAAGTTGTCCAACAAACTTTGAAAGATGAAATGGATGATGAAGAGATTGAAGAGAAGGAGAATGTCGATGAAGGGGTGAACCTGAATGACAATGAAGAGCCTGTTGATATTGAAGAGTCTGTAAATAAGTTGTATGATTCAACTGACGAATTTGGGTTTGAGATGACTTCTGATAGAGAAGATCATGATAAAGACGATTTGGAGTTCAAAGGAGGCCAGAAGAAGAAGAAACTACGGAAGGGTGGATACGCCATGAAGAAACTGGAGGCTAAGGAACAGCCTAATGTCGAATTGGGTGTCAATGATGAGTTCATGGAGGCTGTCAGGAGAGGACCTAAATTGAAACCAATTTCTGACTCTGAGCGGCTCCTACCTAAAACATCTTTTTCTGAAGAAGGGGAAAATGAGGATGGAAACGAAAGTTCAGAGATTCGAGAAGAGCCCAAAATCAGTTTGGAAATAGATCGTGATATTCACAATGGTCCTGCGTATAAAATAGTCTATCCACAGACGTGTGTTGCTCTCACCAATATATGGAATAGAGTCATGAGAATCCCTCTCACTGATGAGCTCTATAAAAAGTGTTTAGTTTTCATCCCAGATCACGTGATGGACCATCTTGAAGACCCGTTGAAGTTAACTGACTTCTTTATGGACAGCTTCAATTTCGGTGAGACTATAATCATAATTTGAACATTCACATTTAGCAATAAAGTCCCTACCTTAAAGTTAGGTTAGTGGATGAAAGAAAGGGAGGGTCGCATCCCGAACTGTTGGAATTCAGATCATTGTTTGTCTATTTATTTTTTATCATGTTCATAATTGTTTGTTGCTTTCAGTTTTAGAAAATAACGTTAGGGTGAACTACGAGGTCTTGGGTTTTTGCGTTAAGTAGGCTTGTAGGCTTCTTTTACTATCACCTCTTCATTTTCCTCTTCTATCCGTGAGTGCAGTCACTGGTGCTTGTGTCAATTTTCGTGACTTTCCTTGGTAAGTGACTGCATTCGCGAAGTAGATTTTATGCATCCATAACTATTGTCACGGTGGCTTTGTTCATGGAGCTACATTCTTCTCTTACTGCTTCAATTCTCCTTGTATTTAATTTTCTTTTAACGTCAGTGATGTGGCCGTTACGAAACTCACTTTAAACCTTCGTAATAATAGACTCTCAAGGCTTCGGGAAAAAAATGAGTTCATTACATAATATCATATAACTATCATATATTATATACTTATAGTAAAGTTTTTTAAATCACTAACCTGATACTGAAGAAGAAGATTGTACACTCTTTTGTTTTGATTTCTAATTTGAATTTTTAAACAAACAATGCGTTTTCGGCCTTCTTTTCAGATTTAAATTGTTTTCTGAAGTATATAAGTTTTTCTGTAATAAGTTAATTAAATTTTAAACCTTTACACGAATATTAAATGAATTTATTAAACCTATTACATAGTTTACAATCAAATTAAATGGTGTACATTCTTTTTCTTCTGACTGAAAATTAGCAAGTCGGAGGTAAAATAGGTATTTTAGAGTTATCATTAGAAAAATCTTTAAAAGAATATAAAAATATGCTATCAAATTTGATGAGATTTGCAGCAAAATGATAAGAAACATTAGCCTCAAAGCAATGAAAAAAATTGCTTGGAGGGGACCTTCAATACGTAGCTTACGAAGTAAAATTTTGAATAGAAATAATTTCGTAAAATAATTGATTGGATATTATTATTTTAATTTAGTTATTAGAGTTTAAGTTTGTAAGTTGTTTTTTTGTGTTCAGGTGGAGGCATTGGACTGATGGCAATGAGGGGCGTGTATCTTCTCATTACAAAACACAACTTGTGAGTACCTAGGTCTTTATCATACTAATTCATGCTAAGTCTATTTCAATTTCATTGGTTCACCTAATTATTTTGATTACTTTCAGTTCATGATGACTTTTCTTTTCAGGCATTACCCCGAATTTTATCCGAAACTGTACAGTCTCATCGATCCAATGGTGTGCTCCGTGAAGTTCAAACACAGGTTCTTCTTGCTTCTCAACGTTTTCTTGGGATCTACGCACTTGCCTGAGTACATTGCTGGTGCATTTGTTAAGATTCTCTCACGACTCCTCCACTACGCTCCTCAACACTCCATTCTCCTCATACTAAAACTGATGAATAACATTCTCTCCAGATTTCCCAGTCTGTCGTACCTCTATGACAGAGATGGCGATGTAGCGGCAGATGCCTTTATTATCGCAGCAAGTGATCTTATGATGACAAAGGCGTCAGAGAGCAGTTTGTGGGAGGTGGCCACCATCAGGAACTGCTCTCACCCTAAAGTACACAAGGCTGGCAGATTCATTCAAAGAATTCATACACCTGAAGAAATTGATATCAAACCCAGTCTTCTTGAATTAGACTATGAGGACGTGAGTAAAGCTTCTATAACATTTCAATGCTCTAGAAAGAAATGTTCATTTCTGTAATTCCGTTAAACATGATCATCTTTGAAATAAATTTTTAAATTCATTTGATAGTATAAGTCTCTCCTCATCTATGTAGCTATACCTAAATAAATTCGAAATGTGTTTCTCTTTTTCAGTTGGATGATACAGATGGTGATAACGCTCTTCACATAACAGGAGTATCTACTAACTATAAGATGCCACTGGTACTTCTACCTCAGCATGATGAAATAGCTAAACTTATGAACATAAACTAACATTCAGAATAAATTTGTTGACTTTATGGTTACTTTTATTTTTCCTGATAATATAAATTTAACTATTAATTACTTACCGACATTTTTATTCTTTCTGGAGTGTTCCAGAGGTGCCAACTTATCAGAAGTCCACCTTCATCGGCCGTTAACTTAAGCATTCAGTTCGCCATTTGCATTTGGTGCTATAACATGCGTTTTATCTGCTCCTTTAAGTCTAGTTGTGCTCGTACAGTGCTCGTGTTCGTTTCGCTTTTACTCCCAAGTCTAGATGGGCTCGTATACAGATATTTGATTGTATTATAGCATTTCTTTTAGTTCTAAAAAAAGGAATAAGGAATACACTTAGATTTTACCACTTTTTCCTGTTACATTTTTTTTTTTTAAATATTGCTTATCTAGCCTAGTACTTGAATACAGGCCTTGCTGATAGTTTCTAAGTGAGCCAATATCTCTGTTAGCCTCTATTCTATGTCTGTTAGCCTCTATTCTATCTCTGTTAGCCTCTATTCTATCTCTGTTAGCCTCTATTCTATGTCTGTTAGCCTCTATTCTATCTCTGTTAGCCTCTATTCTATCTCTGTTCTATCTCTGTTAGCCTCTATTCTATGTCTGTTAGCCTCTATTCTATCTCTGTTAGCCTCTATTCTATCTCTGTTCGCCTCTATTCTATCTCTGTTAGCCTCTATTCTATCTCTGTTACCCTCTATTCTATCTCTGTTACCCTCTGTTCTATCTCTGTTACCCTCTATTCTATCTCTGTTCTATCTCTGTTAGCCTCTATTCTATCTCTGTTAGCCTCTATTCTATCTCTGTTCTATCTCTGTTAGCCTCTATTCTATCTCTGTTAGCCTCTATTCTATCTCTGTTAGCCTCTATTCTATCTCTGTTACCCTCTATTCTATCTCTGTTACCCTCTGTTCTATCTCTGTTACCCTCTGTTCTATCTCTGTTAGCCTCTATTCTATCTCTGTTACCCTCTGTTCTATCTCTGTTAGCCTCTATTCTATCTCTGTTCTATCTCTGTTAGCCTCTGTTCTATCTCTGTTAGCCTCTATTCTATCTCTGTTCTATCTCTGTTAGCCTCTATTCTATCTCTGTTAGCCTCTATTCTATCTCTGTTACCCTCTATCCTATCTCTGTTACCCTCTGTTCTATCTCTGTTACCCTCTGTTCTATCTCTGTTACCCTCTATTCTATCTCTGTTACCCTCTATTCTATCTCTGTTAGCCTCTATTCTATCTCTGTTAGCCTCTATTCTATCTCTGTTAGCCTCTATTCTATCTCTGTTACCCTCTATCCTATCTCTGTTACCCTCTATTCTATCTCTGTTACCCTCTATTCTATCTCTATTACCCTCTATCCTATCTCTGGTTACCCTCTATTCTATCTCTGGTTACCCTCTGTTCTATCTCTGTTACCCTCTGTTCTATCTCTGTTACCCTCTATTCTATCTCTGTTAGCCTCTATTCTATCTCTGTTACCCTCTATTCTATCTCTGTTAGCCTCTATTCTATCTCTGTTACCCTCTGTTCTATCTCTGTTACCCTCTATTCTATCTCTGTTACCCTCTATTCTATCTCTGTTACCCTCTATCCTATCTCTGTTAGCTACCTTTTATCCTATCTATTACTTTCTAGGTACATTGATAGGCCTATCATTGACCTATCGCGCGAAACCATAGCAACATAAAACATGGTTGACGCTTCCTGGCGGTAACCGCAGTGATGATTTTTTAGACCTAAATTATATTTAAAATTTTGTTTGCATGTTTGCGAGTACCTACAGTTTTTCACAAGTATAAAATATACATTTTGTGTAAGTTTTATTGTCATCTAAAGACTAGTAATTGAGAAAATAAACAAAATGTACGTGGTAATAAAAACGCTACTAAGTCTCGCATTTGTAGACATGTGACGGGTCCCCCTGTGGGGTTATCTCATCAACTGTGAAACCTTATAACGGTTCACTTTATGGGTTACGTGTGATTAGAATCTTACTCTGGTTACTATTTTCAGATTCCTTTTTCTCAATATATCTCTTTCTACTAAATACTCATGGTACCATGCCCTAGAACCACCTTGCCAATATGGTTCCGACCTCAGGCCTCTGGTCCAAGCTTAACTGTATTTAGGGTAATAAATTAATGTAATTAACACTTTAAAGAGAATATATTCATTTATCAAGCAATGGTAAATACACTGTGTAACTTCACTAGAACGCTCACAAGTAAAGGTCTCAATAACTAAGACTGGAGATAAGGTGTGTATCTCGTGCGAGACGATCGGTAACTCGCTGTCTACCTACGAACTAACTCTTTCATTCTACAAAGCATACATTTATAGTGACATACTAATGACGTACTAACTATATCAAATCATTACATCACAGACATGTATGATCAGAGGTGAATTTTGCCGAACGGACATTTCTTTTTTTCCAATATTCTTATTCAATATTTTCAGCAGTCAAGTTCTTTCTTTCACATGGTAGCGTGGTTATTAATTAGTAGGGTTGTGACATTATGCATTTCCATATATGCACTGGGAAATATACTGCATATGCAACAGGTTTTATGTTTTTTGAGAAAACGCATATGCACTTGAGAAAACGCATATGCATTTTAGGAAACGCATAAGTTTTGCAGATGAAACATATGCACTTAAAGATAATGCATATAAGAAAAGGATGCATTTGAAACTGAAAGGAAGGCAATATATGCACTTCCAGCATGTTTCTATCTGGTGGGAGGTTGAACAAACACCCTAATTTATTTGTTATACATACAGAATACCTTTAGGTGTTCTATCATTTTGTTTACCTAATGAATATGATAATTTTTGTTCGAAAATTAAAGAATATTGTAAACTATATGGCGCCATCAAGCTAAAAGTAACACTCACAGTAATGTAAATAAAGAATAGGATAATAATAGTTACAGATTATAGACACAGGTGGTCATTATGGCAGTAGGAATTTCCCCCGCCGGACTATTCCCCGTCAGGACCTTTCCCCGCCGAATAAAATATCAGTAATTTAGGTTATTAAAGTATGATTTTGATAAAACACAAAATTAATTTATTAATAGAAAACACACTTTATTAACAGAATTTGATTCCCGTAATTATGTGTCCATAATGTTCGTTCGATTTTAAGACTGTGCCTTCGTATTTTCGTATATAATTAGGAGATGCAACAAAGTACGAACATTATTGCAATACTAAGGGTTACCAAGTGTCACAAGGTACTCTAAGCAACTTCGATTTGTTCAGTTATTTAAACTCTGTAGTTTTCTATATCGTGAATTTATTATTTTATTTTTCAGCTATACATAAAATGGCGATCTATCAACTTCTCGTTCAAATTTACGCTTTTACAGATCATTAACAAACTTTATTATTATTTTTTTAAATTAATTTATTAACCTCATAATTAATAAACCTACTATAGATTTTTATTACACTAAATATTGACCTAAAAGTCCGCGGGCGAGTACTAGTCCGGCTGGGAATAGTCCGTTTCCCGTGATTCTTAGTTTCTGTTCTTAAATAACTGGTAGCCATGAAAATTCACTTCACTAATATAGTATCCTATAGTGCGAACAATATAATGTGTCGTTCTCTGAAACACTTGACATTTTAAATTTGGAACATTACTATTAAAAGCATAATAATTCATAATATATGCAAATTCATATTGATAATTAATTTAGTAGGTGTTTAACGTCTGCTTCTGAACCAAAGGCCATATCGCTGACATCAAAAGGAAATTAAATACAAGGGACTAGAAGAAGCAGTCAGAAAGGAAAGTGGTTCTATATGGAACAAAGTCACTTACTACTGTCGGTGACAATGCTCATGGATACAGAAAAGCTACTCAGTGAATGCAGTGATGAAAAGGGACACAAAACAACGGTGGCTGCACTTACGGATGGAAGAGGAAAATGAAGAGGTGATAGAAAATGAACCCTACGAGCCTAACAAACCCAAAAATCAAAGACCTCGTAGTTGAAGAGCATAACCATCCTCTAAAACTGCAAGTAGCTTTAAAAAATTATAAATATAATAAAAATGAAAAAAAAAAAACAATCCATAATCCAAATAACAACAGTTCGGGGCCCAATGTACACCACCCACTTCTCTTCCATTCACCACAGACAGCTTCAGGATAGGCATATTTATAAAAGTATATGCATGCTTATAAATGCATATGCAAATTGGCAAATGCATATAGGTAAATGCATTTGCATATTGGTAAATGCATATGCATATTGCTAAATGCATATATGCATATTGCTAAATGCATATTGCTAAATGCATATATGCATATTGCATATGCATGTTGATAAATGCATATGCGAATCTAATAAGCATATGCGTTTTAGAAAAGCACATGCAAAATATGCAATGTCACAACCCTATTAATTAGTGCCGAACGGGCATTTATTTACGTGGGTTACGATTCTTCCTAGAAAGAATAATCAATTTGTCTAATTTACTGTTTACTTTACTTGTCAATAATAATAATATATTTCTTCTCTTCGTTAAATAACATCAAATCAAACATCGTACCAAAATAACAAGGTTAAATAAAACACAGTCATAATTTAAATTAGGTGTACTCTAATTAAGTAATACATCAGACAAAAGGTTCGAGACAATAATGAATCTTACATTGACATTTTTATAATAATTCAATTAATCAAATATCTACCTATGGAGGAGTTTAACTTACAAAATGGGTCAAGCTTTGGAGGTTGAGAGTATACTTTTCAGTTTTCACAAATAAACACTGACACAAACACTGAGGAAATACGGATGAGGTTACTGAGTTCCTAATGGAGTGAGTGCAGCGGGAAACTCTTCGGAACTACTGTTCTAGTGTGTTGGTAACGGTTGCAGTCCTCCACTGGAACTTAGCTAATTGACGTGGACGACAGCTCGTGCAAATCACGGTACCTACTATGATGGTGACTCTGGCTTCAGACTCCTACTGCTTATTGAATGTCTGCTCTGCAACATGAGAAGTTGTTCTGCAACGTCAGAAGCTGTTCTGCAACGTCAGAAGCTGTTCTGCAACGTCAGAAATAACTCTGCAATAGACTTCAGTTCTTGGTACCCTCATCATGTCTTGTTTGCCTTCGACTCTGCCGTAAAGAATTGCAAGATTCAGCAACTTGCTAAGAATTCTATCTCCACAACTTTGGCGGACGGAGATCATCATCGCCTAAGACCTGCGATGTAACATAAGGCTGAGATAAGAGAAGACGTCACCCCGCCGGGGTCTTATCCAGACCGGTAAACTACTTAAGACTCTCTCGTGAGCAGAGAGTGACGACCGACAGAGTAGAGAGAGAGGTCGGTAGAGTGAGAGTCTCATAATCTCAATCCACTACTTATATACTCCCAAAATTCATCTAAAACTCCACCCAAATCCAAACGTAAGATGCCGCTGATCTCACTTCTGCAATTCCTATTGGTTCTCAACCCTCCTGTAGGCTGTCCCTAATTCTACCCTCAACTAATAGGAACCGATCCATTCAAAAATAACTCCTATATTTCCGACTAAACTAATTGATCTCTCACAGAGAAGAAACATCAAATTTGAAATCTGTTAGGATACATGAAACCTCAAGTGCTCGTTATTTCTATAAAGCAAACCACAGGAAACCTCTGGTCTAGAGAAAACAGTAGATGGTTAATTACCCTCGCCAAATGCATTACATGTAACAGAGTTTGAAAGTCTTATTAACTCTCTTAAAGCAATAAATATTATTGTCAAACAACCATTCTAAACCACAAACATTTGAGCAGAAGGGAAATAACCAATGACACTGTTTTATTACAAAGTCACAAAATGATTAACTTCATAACAAACAGGTCTGAAGATTTTATAACTACAAGTATACAGACACAATCCATGGCTTATAGACTATTATAGTGTACTTAAGCCTTGACTATAGACACCGCTAGCAGTTCATTGCTGGCTTAAATTTGAAGTGGTAACTGGAGAAACCGTCTGTACTCAAATGTCAAAGTGTTAAATAAATTTTCTTTCATTATAACTCGTAATTAATTTCAAGCGAAGAAAATTATAGTAGCTACCTAGTCCAACAAATTCAAAGCGGATAGCTTTGATAATACAGGCAGGCCTCGCTTTAAGTACAACTCACTTTAACAAAAGCGGTACTTATTTCGAGTCATGTTTCGAAATAAGAACCGTTCGTAGACATAGAAAACGGAGACAATGTTTTGTGATTATTTCACGGTAACTATAAAAAATACATCAAAATCATAATCCAGATGAGGTTATTAGAAGCAATTGGTTCAGATATTCAACATGTCCCATTTTAGGGTAAGTTCCATATTTTCGAATACGTGAAAATCTTTATATAATAATCATTATTTAACTTTTATTTCAATTGGTATCCATGATACCAATTAGAATAGAAGTTAAATGATAATTATAACTAGCAAGACCCATTGAAATTCCACGGGAGAGGGAATCAACAAAAATCTTTTGATAGAACTGATTATAAAATGACTGATTTAGACAGAAAACGTATAAAACGCAGCAAATGTGTTTAGTAACATGCTTCTGAAAATAATATGCTTTGTATTTAATTATCTTAGTCTCATCACATACTCGATTTACACAAACTTTAAGATCGAATGTTTGTTTAATCCGTTTTGTGACGGACAGACCGACTGACACGTCTTATTTTGTATTATGAGGTACTATTGATAGAGTGTCTGTTGAACGTAATTTGTTTAGCACCAAACAATATTTTTTTCAAAGTTTTCATCTACACTTGCACCACAAATTCACTTTCCTAATTTTACTTCCCTCATCTTCAATTCCTCCAACTACACTTTCCCAAAATTAACATCTCCCACCTTCTCTCCCCCACCTTCCCTTCCCCCACCTTCATTTACCCACCTCCAATCAAGGTTCATAGACTATATAACAGGTTAAACGAATAGAAATAGTACGAAATGTTACTATGTATAAGAGCTGCGTCTACAAATTCTTTAGATGAAAACCTATTCTTTAGATTAGAACCTATGTTACAATAATTGACATTTTATAATGTTTATTTCTTATTTTATTATTGCAATATTATTTTTGTTCTTATTTTAGGCTTTTAGCTACAGTAATTAAAGCGAATGAAAATGTTGACCAGTGCCCGTTAATCAACGGACAACGGAGTGAATAGCAGTTAGTTTTTTGTTCTTTTTGCAGTGATAATAACCATTTCATTGAAATATTTTTATACCATTCGATAGATTATTAAATTTTGAACAATTCTAGTTTAACTCACTCCCGAGTTTAATCTATCGTTTAAGAGATATTCAAGAAGAAAGACAGAAATTGTTCCTTCCATTGCTAATTGTCGTAGTGAATAGCAGTTAGTTTTTATTGGTTTTGCAGCGATAATAACCATTTCATTGAAATATTTTATATCATTCGATAGATTATTAAATTCTAAAGAATTCTATTTTGACTCACGCGCAAGTTTAATCTACCGTTTAAGAGATATTTAAGAAGGAAGACAGAAAATGTTATTTTCTCAATGGCAATATTTTCCCCATTCGTTTAACTTGTTATAGTCTATGAACCTTGCCTACAATTGCCTCACCTTGTACTAAATATAATAAAATTGAAGCACACATTGAAAGTAAAATGAACAATTAATTATAAAAGACAATAAGATGTTTAGTTTGTGGTATCATGCATACCGAATTTGTTTATATCTCATTACTGAAAGCGTAACGGAGGGACTCACTAAGGGCCCCCGCACACGAGCGTTTCTTCGACGCAACGTGAAATGAACGCAGACGCATGACCAGGGCACACGAGCGTCTTCTTGACGCAACGGAAAATTAACTCAGATGCATAGGGAGTGACATACATACAGCATGTACCAGTCACACTATACCTAACTAGTCACACTGTAAGCTATCCAATAAATCAGCCACACTGTACATGAACGGATGTAAATTTAAATCTGAATTATATTTGAATGCAAGTATGTATTATGGATAAACATATTCTGATTAAACAAAAAAAAATCTATCAAAAGACAAAATATCAATTTATTTTTTAAATAATTAGTGTCACTATTATTGTAGCCAGTAGTCATGATACTGCACCAAATTATTAATTTTTCTTTTCTATTACTGTTTCTTTGAATTTTCGCTGATTTACACCAACTTTATGAAGCGCTGTTGATAGAATGACTGTTTAACACATTTTGTGACACACAGACGGACGGGGACGACGCGGCTCCTATTATATAGTATAGGTTGTTATTGATTGGTACGTATATCGGTTACCAATACGTATCGGTGCATATTCATTAAAAAAAGTTTAATTAAATTCATAAGGGCTTGATCGATAGAGAAATAACTCTGTTTTCTGGTTATATTATTTCTTTGTAATAACTCAAACACTGTTAAAATGTAGGGACAAAATTTCTTTCATTTGTGTTCAATAAAAATGTTTCAATCTCTACTATTTACTTACAATTACCATTGAAAGATGCGGCAACAAACCGTCCGTGTGCGCACCCACACGTAGATTATATAGAATTGACTGGTAATGCGGCAGTTACCATGCGCCAAGGGAACGCATTACCCTGCGACAAGAATTGTCCGTCACTTGACGTTCAAGAGACGCTCGTGTGCCCACATGCCCGAAAGTTAATGCTATATTAGGTTCATGCGTCAATCGCCGGACGGCAAAGAACGCTCGTGTGCGGGGGCCCCTTAATAAGGAAGGAACACGCAGAATTATATATTTTTTTCTGACGTGTCCGAAATTGTAGAACCAACCAATAACTTGGAACTTAGTACCCTACTACCAAAAATATTTCATAGAGCGTAAAATTGCTGTTTGTTAAATGTAGCACAATAATTATAAAAGTCTAAGTATCTATTAATTACTCACCTATACTGAGTGAGAGTTAAAAGCTATGGATGGATTTTAAAACATTTAATAAATGCATGACTTCAAATTTTTTCATCACAGTCACAAACAATGAAAGACTGTATACTATTTATAATATGCTTATATATGTAGTACTCTATTAGTACTCTAATAATAATTTTTCTTTCTATAACTCGTAGAAAAGATATATAATCAAGGAGTGACAATTATAAATTTCTTGTTACTTTTATTCGCTTTAGTTACCGTTTGTTAACTAAACTGAGTCGTGACTTGGTAACTAAAGTGGGGGATGCCTGTACAGTGTACAACCTAATTACCTTGATAACATCGCACTATTACACACTGGGCCAATGCAATGAAAACGACACTGGGCCAACGGTTGGCAAACAGCACTGGCCCAATGAAGAAAACCATTGGTTAACCAATCCAGTGATTTTTTGATGTACCAGTATGTTTATTATACTGGTCTACCTGTTCTATTTGGCAGTTATCGCCAGACAATCAGAGAAGTTAGGTGCAAACGATCTCTCCCAACTTTTATTACACCAAATAGCTAATTTAATATCCTCAATTAAGTATATCTTCGAAATTGTAGCCGTTTCTGGCAATTTAGTATAAATAGGCCTGTTATCCCTTCAACTATTGATTTAACACTTCATTTATTTCATTCATGAAATTGAGCTTGGCCGCTAGTAAATTCATATATTTAGTATGAAAAGTTATTTTTTCGTTTGAAATAATTATTCTCATTGAAAATTATAATTTCTACTGAATTTTAAACAAAAATATTATTATTTGGTTAAAATAGCGTAAGTAAAATAATATAGATTTGAGTTTGAATTAGTAACTACACTATTTTCCCCCCTGATTTTGATCTGTAAAATGTATTTGTAGGACAGTTACAACATTGTTAGAAGTAACTGTTGTCTTCAAGTGTTCTGTATAGAGTAATCTAATTAATACACCTGTTATATGATAATAGCACTGGCACGGGCCGTATATAGACATGCATGACATCGGCAACGTTAAGTATTGCCGGTACCAATAAATCATTTATACGTGGTTATAAACTGCGTTTATCGCTTTATTGCAGATCACTATTTTGTGAATAATTTCAATAATATTGATCGCACAGTAGTGAAACTTTGGTCACTGGAAGATTGCTTCTATGTTAGTATCTTGCTGAAATATTTTTTCAATCCATGAGAAAATTGGAAAGTTATGAACGTTTATGTATTTTGAAGTCATTTTAACTGTTCATCGCTTTATTGCAGCTCTGTGAAAAAGCCAAAAAATGGGCGATTAACTTCTACCGAGAGGGTAAAATTGTAGCAGGTCCTGCAGAAGGGAGGACTCTTCTATATTTAGCTTTATAACTTGGAAGGGATAAGAGAACAATAGTTTATTTTGTGGAAAATTCCGACACAAACCCAAGGAGAGATGAGGGTAAGAGAAAAAGAATTTCCCCTCGAAATATGTGAAAAATACGCAGGCAGGTCATAAGGCAGCTAAATGATACTAGTGCCTCCATTTTTGACAAGGCTGTCATTGGTCTTACGTCAAAACAGTCCTGATGTAATGTCTCAAATGAAACGGTCGGAAATGCTCAATGGGGCTTAAGACCAGAGAACAGGGCAATCAAGTCATGTGAGTCTCTCACTTGATGCCCAGAGATGTGGGGAAAGAAGTTGTAACCCTTCAAGCATGAGTTTGTTCGAAGTAATACAAGAAAATCATCTTTTGCCAACGAGATAATTGCAAACTATTAGGACAAGGGAACAAGTACTCAACAAAAGAGGCAATGTAGGATTGGATTGTTAGGTTTACATCCTCTGGTACTCGGAGAGGGTCAATTAACGTTTCAACAATGATGCCCGCTTAAAACATAAAGCCACAGCCTCCTTGTTGACGACGAAACCAGTGTGGATAAACAGCTCCAGTAGGATTCAAACTTTAACCCATCCATCCAGACAATCAAGGGTGGCTCTTTCCTCATCTGTTAATAGAACAAGTAGGAAGTTTGTTTTCATGTAATTCTGTGTACATCGAATGCCTTTTTCCTTATGGGTCTTGTCCATAGGAGGCCCGGAAATGGGCTTTAACGTTCCTCTTCGTCTCATTTAAGACACTGTTTGGACGAATAACCAATGACAGCCTTGTCGAAAATTGAGGCACTAGTGTTATTTGGCTGCCTTATAACCTGCCTGGGTAGTTTTTGCATATTTCGAGGGAAAAAGCTTTTCCTCGTTCCCTCATCTCTCCTTGGGTTGGTGTCGGGATTTTCCACAAAATAAACTATTGTTCTCTTATCCCTTCCAAGTTATAAAGCTAAATATAGAAGAGTTCTCCCTTCTGCAGGACCTGCTACAATTTTATCCTCTCGGTAGAAGTTAATCGCCCATTTTTTGGCTTTTTCACAGAGCTGCAATAAAGCGATGGACAGTTAAAATGACTTCAAAATACATAAACAATCATAACTTTCTAAATTTCTCATGGATTCAAAAAATATTTCAGCAAGATACTAACATAGAAGCAATCTTCCAGTGACTAAAGTTTCACTACTGTGCGATCAATATTATTGAAATTATTCACAAAATAGTGATCTGCAATAAAGCGATAAACGCAGTTTACTGTTCTGAGCCGAAGGACATCCGTGAGGTGGGCCAAAGTCGGGCTTTTGCTGGCCCAATGCACCGAAACCGACATGACAACGTTGGCCCAGAGTTTCGTTCTAAATTGGGTCAACGTTGGCCCAACATTGAAATGTTTACTGGGTAATAATAAAATTTACGAAATAAAGTTAACCCTCATTCTTTGTTCTTCTAATGAATTTAATAAAAATGGACAGTGAAGATTGAGTGTGAATATTTTGTAAATAATTAATTACGAAACTAATACTAGATCAATTTCTTTTCTATTAACTGAGCTATAACCTTAGTTCTACCAATTTGAATAATTTTAGACAAATTTTAA
The DNA here is from genome assembly GCA_947561585.1 of Caprella mutica. NCBI lineage: Eukaryota > Metazoa > Arthropoda > Malacostraca > Amphipoda > Caprellidae > Caprella > Caprella mutica. Next base: position 63,992 of record CANNZV010000055.1, read on the forward strand.
TTTAGAGTGGCGGGCACCTGTAAACATTTGATTTTCTATGAGTTAGAATAAAAGAAATGGTTTTGAGACCTGAACTTAGCGTTTATTGAAATTAGGAAAGGTTAAAGTAGCGAATGAATTAAAAGTATTAAAACTCAACCATAGCTTAACTCTCACTCAGTATAGTAGAATAATTAGTTTGATATGTCACGACCTTAGGCTGGGCTGCAAGGATGAAATGAGGACAGCTCAACAAATCTCCTTTATTGTGACAGATCACTACACTCAGTGTACACGTAGTTCTGAAATAAATTATTCTACTTCAAAAACAGATAAGCACAAGCATTTTAAATACAAATAAACTCAAGGTACCAAGTACAAATAATAAATACCTAGTACAAATAATAAGTACCTAGTAAAAATAATAATACAAAGATTAAATGCAAAACCATTGAAATAAGATAGATGATGTTAATTGATATAACATAAAATAATTTCACGATTACAGAACGAAATATAAATACTTAGGTAGGTACGCCAAAATAATAAAGTTGATTGGAACAAACATCCTACATATAGGGTATCGAAACATGATTTATTATAGAACATATTGAAACAAATACATTATAACAAGTAATTAATAAGATTCTTACTTGTTCTCCCGGTCAAACAGTGAAAAATAAATAATGAGAAGTAGATGCAACCATCCATTTGATTTAACGGCGCATAATGACGAAAAAGATTATATCTGATATTGGGGTGCCTAGAAAAAGCTGTATGAGAAACAGGGGCAAAAATCATGCCGTGATATACAGGAACGGCACATTCTTTTCCCAACTCATTTTCCAAACGATACTGGCACAAGCAATACCAACTCAGTTATAGGTCTAACAAGGAATCGAGGTTTGATGGCAGATGCCAACATCACAGTTACAGAGCGAACGTAACCATCAGAGTTAGGATGAATTTTGTGTACTTTTCCCCATGGCCAGGAATTTCTTTTCACTCCCTTCTCTCTCATTAGAACGATGTCCCCAATTTTAAGAGAACGTCTGACATGGAACCATTTCTGCCTACTATAGAGAGTACCCAAATATTCTTCGCGCCAACGACGGAAAAACTCATCAGAGATGTTGGACCCGCCGCCAACGACGTTTTCCATATGCCATCACATCTGCTTCATTATAGTGTTCAATAGAAGCAGGATTGGGATCATCGCGTAACGTAAGCAGCATTGCTGGCGTTATTGGCATTGGATCATTAGGATCTGATGATACAGGACAGAGTGGAGTGTTATTTAGGATGGCTGCAGCTTCCTGGGAAAATGTTACTAATTCATCATACGTGGGATGCCTATTTCCTAACTGCAACAGACAAGAATTTAACACGCTCTTCAGAGATCCAATTTGTCTTTCCCATAGTCCTCCATGGTGACTAGCTTTAGGTGGGATCATTTCCCAAACACAGTCTTTGTTGCTTAGTTCTTTTCGCACATCTTCAAGAGATAGTATTCCTTCTTGGTTCAAAGCACCCACAAAATTAGTACCATGGTCGCTCTTTATCTTCTTACATACCCCTCTTACAGCAAAAAATCGCCTGAGGGCGCTTATGAACGAAGAAGTGTCCATTGCCGGTAGCGCTTCTACGTGAGTTGCCCTACTGACCATACATGTGAATATGACGGCCCAAATTTTCCTAGTCGAAGGTCGATTTCTGGTACCAATTCCTGAAGAAGTTGTAAAAGGACCGAAAACATCGATTCCAGTGTGAATGAAAGGTGGACTCTCATGTAATCTATCTGACGGAATGTCACTCATTACTTGCTGCTGGAAGGATCCTCTCAGACGTAAGCAATTAACACAGTTCTTTATAATCTTCGCTATAACTTTGGAACCCTTCTGAATGAAATAGCCATTGTTCCTAATCGATGCTGATGTTACCACTCTACCTTGGTGAAGGACTTCCTCATGAAAATGCCAGATGATCAACTTAGAGAAATGAGAATCAGCTGGAAGAAGTACAGGGTGTTTTACACATGAAGCTATTTCAGCGTTCTTCAACTTTCCTCCTACTCGAATTATCCCTTAATTGTCTCTAAATGGACATAGTTTAGCAAGAGAGTAAGCCACTGAACCCAACACGTCACGCTCTTGATAAAGTTGTTGGAGAAGAACGGGAAAGTGTTCCTTTTGAACATGGCGAATTAGTACATTTATCGCGGTTTGTTTGTCTGTTCCTAGCCTAGGAGCTAAGCTGTAACTTTTCGACTGTTGGAATAAATCTAATTTCCATTCAGTAAAGGATACCACATGTCGTACTTGATTCATCAAATTGCTTAAGTTACTGTTCCTTGTGATAAAATTGTCAAGAGCTGAAATGTTAGGCGATGTACAAGTTAACAGTGTATTGCAGTTTTTGATGCTTTCTGGCAAGTCAAAGTCTTCTTCCACATCAGCATTCCAGACATCAAGAACATCACTTCTTAGGAAAGCGGGACGATCAAACCAACAGCTATTTTGGAGACTCTGGTAATCCTGCAGTCGAGAAGCTATGTCTGCGGGATTTATTTCAGTTGGAATATAATTCCATTGACTCGCGGAGAAGTGTTTCAATATAAGCTTTATTCTACGTGCCACATACACGGGGAAGCATTTCGTTGTATTATTAAGGTATCCCATCACAACCTTGCTATCAGTGTACAGGCTCACTTCCTCGGATGACATATCAAGAGCCTTCATTACTTCATACGCACCAGATGAAGCATCGAGAGAAGCACACAACTCCAGTCGAGGAATTGAGTTTGCTGAATTAGGGCATACCTTAGAATTACCCACGACAAATGATACTTGGATATCACCATCCGAGTTTACTGATCTGAGGTATACTACGTAGCCAATACCAGAATTAGAAGCATCGCTAAACACGTGCAGGGTGCATTCATCTACTTTCCCAAACGCACTTGGAATATAATTTCTATGAAGTCGGAAGTCTGATGAACGTTGAACAGTTTTCGTCCAAGTGTTCCATTTATTCCAATACTCTAGTGGCAAGTCGTCGTCCCAACCTAACTTCTCTGTTACTGGATTAAAATGATTCTTAGAAGAAGTAAGTTCTCTTTGAATAATTTTTCCTGTAAGCAATATAGGTGCAACAACTCCATAAGGGTCAGAACAGCTGTTAATGGTCGATAAAACACCCCGTTTTGTGAACGGACGATCAGGCACATTAGTTTTGACAACTATTTCATCTGTTTTCACGTTCCATGAAACACCCAGGGTAGACTGGCAATGACCACTGTCAAATTCGTACATATCCTCGATTGCAGCTCTTTCCGACTGAGGAAAAGCTTCCATAACATCAGAAGCATTGCTGACGATTTTGCATAGTCTTATATTGAAATGTTGTAGCGCTCTTCTCGTATCACTCAATATTTCAATCGCTTCTTCTACTGAGGTGCATCATGCAATGCCGTCATCCACATATAAGTTGTCAAATACAAAAGATTTTGCCTTCGATGAAGCTTCCGGCGTGGAATTCAGTATCGCATGTCTAAGGCCAATATTTGCTAAAGAAGGGGAACTAACATTGCCAAATACATGCCTAGTTGCCCTGTACTGGACAATTCTCTTAGCTGGATCGTTATCCATGTACCAGAAGAATCTTACGTAATCTAGATGCTCCTTTTTCAGCGAAAAGTTGTGAAACATCGCCTCAATGTCTCCTGCGAATCCGATGGGACCCTCGCGAAACTTTATTAGAACAGATCGGAGTCGATTGGTCAAATCAGGTCCTTGAAGGAGCTTCTGATTCAAACTTGTGTTGTGATATTTTGCGCTACTGTCAAACACAAGACGTACCTTTTTATTTTTTTGGATGAGACACTGGGAAGACTGGTATCCACCAGCACTTATTTGGGTCAGCAGGGATGATTTCATGTGGAGAAATCACTTCTACATGTTTGGCTTCAAGGTACTTCTGCATTGATTTCAAACTCTGTTCTAACTTATCTGGGTCTTTTCTAAGTCGCTCTAGACAATTCTTTGATCTGATAAAAACAGCTTGTCGGTTATTTGGTAATTCTGGCATATCGTTCTTAAAGGGTAAAGGCATACAAATATTGCCTTCATTCGTGGTTTCAATGCCCTTTTCGACGATCTCCAGAAATCTCTGATCTTCTCTGGACAAAGCAATAAGTTCATCTTCTTTAGTCTCTTCGAAGACGTTTTTAGAATCAAGTCCAACCAATGCAGGTGCAGGGAAGCAAGGTTTAGCATTGAAGTGCTCTTGAATTAACGAAGTTCTGAAAACTCGCTTGATGCATGAATCTTCTTTCAAACACGTTGTGCCAACAACCACCCAGCCGAGTGGAGTCTGTTGAACGTGTGGAGGCTTAAACCCAAACGATTTGGTCTTCATAGCGCGCCCACAGTCTCGTCCGAGTAGAAGGAGGACCTGAGCTTGATTATCATCAATATCATGGAAATCTTTTGAAAGATGGGAAATGTGAGAATGTGCTTTGACGATAGAAGGCGTGGCCACCTCATTTCTGGTATCTGGAATACAATTATTGGTTAATAACTTTGGCAAACTTGATTTTCTCATTAACACCTTTATTCTTAAACCATCAAGTTCGATACCAGATGTTTTAACCTGGACGCCAGCCAAAGTATTCAAATGGTATTCCACTTTAGGTGAAGAGACACCAAAGAAATCCGCTACTGAAGTGTCTGCAAAAGTAGATGTGCTTTGATCATCAATGATGGCATAACATTTGAGCTTCTTGTCAGTCTTATGAGGCATAGACAATTCGACTAATACGGTTTTTGAGCAGGATTTGAAAGAATTGGGATTTCCACAAATCTTTGTACAAAGTGATGCCCTTTCAGAAGTTTTCAAGTCGAAATTTCATTATGCATAGCCGTCTGTGTTTCTTATTACACTTTGAGCAGGTTGGGGGATCCGTACAATTATTTTGATGGTGACTCTTAGCACATTTGTAACACAAGTTCTTCTCAAAACATATTTGTCTCCTATCCCTATAAGGAAGACTTATAAACTTTCTGCAATCAGTCAAGTTGTGGGTGGAATTTGAATGTAAAGCACAATACAAAGTTCCTTCTTCAGTGGAGTCATCATCGTCCGTGTGCTTGGATGTTTGATAAGAAGAGTAGTATTGTCCCTCATTGCTAGCTTCAAACTTTAGTGTCTTCCTAGTAGCGGTAAGTGATGGGGCACTGGCATCAGAACTTTTACTCTAAGCAGGAATGGAGTATTTTCGAACTTTATCCTCGAGGAATCTAATAAACAATTGAAGAGGTGCATTTGACCAAAATTCTGTGATTGAAAATCAATTTCTCTATCTCTCCATGCATCTTGTAAATTTTCAGGCAGTTTGAAGAAGAGCTTTTTAATGCCAAAAGTCATGTTAAAAAGACTTAAGTCTCTAGAAGTTCTCATATTGCATGAAATTAGTTTACATATTCCTAGAAGATCTCTTAGCTTGTCGGACTGGTGAGAATTTTTAATTGGTGGCAATAATTCTATTCTCTTCAATAATGTTTCAGTCAATTGATTTGCAGAGCCATAACAGTCTCGAAGATGCTCCCAACAATCTCTCAGTGCTTGTTCTGGGTTTGAGCCACATATGGCAATCTTCTCTTTAATTATTTTCTGAGGCTCACCTTCAGTAAGTGCTTCCAATATAAACAACACATCCAGTGCAGAGAGATTAAGACCTCGTATCTTATTTTGAATGGAAGGGAACCAGGTTAAATACTCACTTGGATCACCATTGAAAGGATTAGATGGTCTTTTGAATAAATCCTGTTTAATTAAATGGAGACCAGCATAATCACTAGTTTGAATTGGGCGAGAAGATTTCCCAAAAGGATTCTGATTAGGCGATGACCATTCTTCTCTAACTGAATCATTTGGATTATTCATATAAGGAGCAGAAAGTGAACCTTCATGATAATTTGTTTCATTATTGTGAGAGTGAAAATTGTCTTGATCATTAGGTGAGGGTTTGTTATCACGATAAAACTTTCTACTATCTGGTGTATGTCCAACATTTGGAAGGAATTTCTCTTTGAAAGGGTTAGCTTCATCTCTATGTGCATCATATGCATTAATACAAATATAATCTGTGCCATTTACTAACTGCTGAACATTGGCTCTACATTCGATTTGTTCGGGTATTTTCTTAGACATAATATCATTTACTTTAGAAACCCCAGAAATTGATTCCGCATCTGTATGAATCTGAGAGAAAGTATCTGCGTCAATTTCCTTATCGTCCATTAGGCCATTTGCAAGACTTATGGCACTATCGACTTCATTTTTCAAAAGGCTCTTTTGTTTGTATAATTCTAATTGGTCAGAGGTGCAACCATTGGTACGATACAAATTCATCAAAGTTTTAACAATGGAAGCCAGCTCTCAATAAAAAGATTTCACCTTATTAATGTACAATTCTATATCTAAAGGTAGTGAACTTTCAATAGGAAAGCTCAATAGTAGTATTTCAAGCTTATCTTTAAGGTCTTCAAAATTATCTCTAACTATAGGCAAAGATGGCTTAGACCTACCTATTCTTTGTTTAACACTATCCATTCTAAATGAAAACTTATCAATTCTTTGTTTGATCTAGAAATATCTGAAGTAGCTATAGTGAAATAAATGTAATAGGTATTTAGACTTTGAAAACAGATCATTAAAGTGTTGAAAATAGGATGAAATCAATTAATTGTACATAGCTCGGTGACAACTTGTGCGGTAGAGTTGAGCCAGGTACCACATCAATTCGCTGCTAACCGGTGACGGAGTCCAAAACTACTGTCGCGACTTTAGGCTGGGCCGCAAGGATGAAATGAGGACAGCTCAACAAATCTCCTTTATTGTGACAGATCACTACACTCAGTGTACACGTAGTTCTGAAATAAATTATTCTACTTCAAAACAGATAAGCACAAGCATTTTAAATACGAATAAACTCAAGGAACCTAGTACAAATAATAAGTACCTAGTACAAATAATAAGTAGGTACCTAGTAAAAATAATAATACAAAGATTAAATGCAAAACCATTGAAATAAGATAGATGATGTTAATTGATATAACATAAAATAATTTCACGATTACAGAACGAAATATAAATACTTAGGTAGGTACGCCAAAATAATAAAGTTGATTGGAACAAACATCCTACCTATAGGGTATCGAAACATAATTTATTATAGAACATATTGAAACAAATACATTATAACAAGTAATTAATAAGATTCTTACTTGTTCTCCCGGTTAAACAGTGAAAAATATATAATGAGAAGTAGATGCAACCATCCATTTGATTTCAAGGTCAAGGTCAAGGTGTCCAATGTACAGATTCCTTTGTAATCAGGTTCGTCTTACTTATCTCAATCTGTACTCACAATTAGTTCTCCGCCCTGACTCATCAGGGAGTCAACTAATTGGGCATCTCCCCGTCTCTCCTTCTCATCTCTCTTTCTCTGCGTTTCCACATCTCGTGCAACACCCTCCTCTTCTCCCTCCCATCTCCTCCTCCAAACAAAAAGTTCCCCAACACCTCATCTCCACTCTCCTGTCTCGGCCTCTGCAGCTCCACCGCCTGCCCCCTCTCACCTTCCAACTCCTCACACTCCAAGATAAAATGCTCCTCATCCTCTCTGTCTGCTCCACACAACCTACACCTGTCGCTCTCCTCACCCCATCTTCTACATTCCAACCTCAAGCACCCCGTCCTTGCCGCGAACCACAGCCTTGATGCCATTCCCCCATCTCACTCTTAAACCTCCCGTACAGCCTCAGACTACTCTTTCGCTCAACCTCCTCTCCCCACTCCACGTGCACCACCTCCGCGACTCTTCTCTTCACTTCTTCCTTTGACATTGACTTTAACTCCCCCTCATCAATCCCCGCCCAGCTCATATACTTCCTCGTCTCCTTCATCCACTCACTCCCCTTCACCTGCGCGTTTCTCATCACTCTAGCCAACAACTTATTCTTTCCCTGCTCCACTCTCCTATAGTACTGTAGCCTTCCTCGTGCCACTCTACTCTTCATTGTGCCTATTCCTATGACCCCCCTCATCCCTGCTATTGCTACATTCCTCGGTGCACCCAACATTCTACGCATAGCAGCATTCTCCTGCCTCTGCAGACTCTCCACATCCTCCACCCTCATCCTCACCACCTCCGACCCATACAACACACTTGGTAACACTACACCCTTCCAGTAACTTTTCCCTATCATAACCTTATGGCATCCCTTCTCTATGACTGAGTAGGTCATACCACTCAATCTCTTTGCCTTTTCGACCATATCACTCCTCTGCTTCTCAAACAAATTTCTTCTGCTCTGCACTCTCACCCCCAAATATCTCACCTCTTCCACAACCAATATTCCCTCAATCTGCTCCACCTGCCTCTCAACATTGAACAAGAGTACCTGGCTCTTTCCATCATTCATCTCCAGTCCATATCTACTAGCCACCCGTCTCAACTCTCTCACCCCCTCCTGTGCCTCACCCACACTCCTTGCCAAAATCAACCCGTCATCTGCAAAAAACAAACTTCTCAACTTCACATCCCCCACTCTGACTCCCTCCAGCTTCATCCTCAATGCCTCAATAATCTTAAAAGTTATCAACTTAAACAACACCGTTGATGCCGTACAACCTTGTCTAATTCCGCTCTCCACCTCCACCTCAACATCCCTCTGCTCACCCATCACCAACCTCGTACCATCCTCACTATACACCCTTTTGAACAGCTCCACTACTCTCCCCTCTATCCTATACTCCTGCAAAACCTCCAGAATCTTTTCCCTCTTGATCGAGTCAAATGCCTTTTTAAAGTCAACTGCCACAACGACCATCTCCTCCCTCCTCTTGAATACCTCATGTACACACTCCTGCAGCATAAACAGGTTGTCCGCAATCATGCACCCCTGTGTGAACCCCACCTCCTCGTCTCTTCTCATCCCGTTCTCCTCAATCTGCTCCTCTATCCTGTCTCTCAACACTCCCATAAGAATCTTTTAGGAGATGTCCGTCATAGCTATGGGTCTGAGCTGCTCCACTGTTGGCCGTGTTCTTTTTGGTATCAAGACAGTCCTTGACCTTTTCCAACTCTCTGGCACCTCCCCCGTCTCCACCACCCTCCGAAAACCTCCCACCATTGCACTTATAAACACCTCGCTTCCCTCCAATACCTTATATATCTCCGGCTTCAATCCATCTATTCCTCCTGACCTTCCGTTCTTCATCTTCTTCATAATCTTTCTGATCTCTTCTTTTTCTACATTCACATCCATAACCTTGATGTGTCTGTATGGGTCCACCACCACTCTAGGTAATACCAATCTTCTTTCCTGTCTTTCCTCCTCTCTCTCTTGATCTCTCCTTATATCTAACTCTCTCTCATACATTGTTCTTCTCTCCTCAGTCCACATTTCTTCCATTTTATTTGGATGGGTCTTGTAGACTCCCTGCCAGAACCTTTCTACCTCATATCTTCAGCTCCCTTTTTTTCTTCTCCACTCCACGTAACTTATTTATTCTCTCCCACAATGTTCTCTTATCTCCTGCCTTTATCTCCCTCGTCAGCCTCTCTTCAAATATTCTCATTTCTTCGGCTATCATCATTTTCACCCTTTCCTTTTGCTCGATATAATTCTTCCAAGCCTCTTCTTTTTCCTGTGCACTTCTACTGTTCCTATGTACTTTATTTAAATTTCTCCTACTCTTTATTGCCCTCCTTATTTCGTTGTTCATCCATGATTGCTCCTTCTCCCCATTTATCCCTTTCCTCCTTCTGTATTTGGCCTTCAGTGTTTCATCCGCAGCATCTCTGATCATTCGATTTACATCCTCTATTTTCACTTCACCTATCCCCTCTAAACTCTCCTCCATTTTTTCCTTAAACCTCTGTACCCTATTCTCATCAAACCTATAATATTCCTTTTCATGCTATTCTACACCAATTCTACTTTCCTTTTTCTTTGTCTCCAAATGAACCACCAGCATACAATAGTCCGAAATTTCAATATTTACCTCTTTTCATCAATCATCATATCCTTAAATCTTCCATACATTCTCTCATTTAGACATTTACCATCATTAAATCTATTGCACTCTTTTGCTCTCCTCTCTCCCATGTGTAGGTGCCCTCACACTTCTGGTCACAATTCAGCAAAATCATGCTAAACCTCTCAATAAACTCATTTATAATCCTCCCATTTCTATTTTCCACTTGTTTCCCTAAATATCCCAGATGTCTATTTAAATCTCCCATAACCATCAGATACTTTCCCTCCAAATCCCCTACTCTCACTATATCCCCCACTTCTCTCATTATCAGCTCATTAAATAGTCCTATTTCTACTTCATTTTCTGTCCTCAGGTATACTATTACTATGCTTGTGTTCATGTCTCCCATTTTACCCTCCAAATGCAATATATCCTTACTCCTTGTCTCTCTCTTTTCAATCTCCATCTCATTTTCCCTATAAGCACAGAGAATTCCCCCTCCCTTTCTATCCTGCATGCCTCTCATACTTTGCAGAATTCCTTTTCCCTCCCCCACTCTAACATCATCAATTTTCTTTTGAGTCTCAGTCAAACAAATTATCCTATTCTCCTTGACCATGTCAAGTATTTCCACCGCTTTTCCTTGACTTAACCCCTGCACATTCATCAACATAATTTCTAACACTGTGTTTACCTTGCTCCTCTCCCTCTCCCCCCACCATTCCCTTCTGCCATCCTCCATTTCTCCTCACCCCTCCAAAATTTTCTTTGGGTCTTACACCTCTATTTTCATATTCTTCTCTCTCACTCTCCTCAGTCTACTGCTCCACTCTAACTATTCTTCCTCTCCTAATCTTAAATATGCCGACATTTCCACTTCTTCTCACCCGTAGCTCCTCTCTCAACTTCCTCTCTCTTTCTCTTTCTCGTTCTGTTAGATCTCTATTTATGTACACCCTATCAAAACTCTCTGACTGGCGTAACTTCTTAGCGTTATACAATATTGCTTTCTTTTCTTCCTCAAATGCCAACTTCACTAACAATGGTCTGGTATAGTTTTCTTGCTTCTTCCCATTTCTTATCAATTTCTCCACATTCAACTCTTCTATTTCTAACTCTTGTACCAGTAACTTTCTGCATATCTCTTCATCGTCCTTGTACCTCTCCTGTGCCTCTACTTTATCAGATTCTTTCAGATTGAATATCACAATGTTATTCTTTCTTCTTTCTCTTTCTATGTCTTCTATTTTGGTCTCAATATTCTCAATCTTCTCTTCCTCTTTCTTTCTCTCCTTTCTTACCTCTTCCACACTCTTGCTAACAATTTCATCTCTCATTCCTTCCATCTCTGGTCCCGGGTCTTGCCTTTCCTGGACAGTCTTTTTCACAATTTCAATTTCTTTTTGCTGTACCAGTAGATTCTCTTTGCATGCCTTCATTACATCATTCTTCCCATCAATATTCTTCTGTATATTATCAATAGTTTTTTTCATTTCTTTCTCTCTCTCATTCACCTTTCCATCCAATATCCTGTGATGGTTTTTTACCACTTCTATTTCTTTTTCTTTCTCATTCACTTTACTCTCCAGTTGCCGTTGATGCTCTTTCACTACTTCTATTTCTTTCTCCAGCTTCTCCATTCTCTCCATAACTTTCCCAATTTGCCCCTTCAGTTCTCCATTCTCTTGCTTCAAATCCCCCAACTCAGTTTTAAGCCCTTATTTTCCTGTGATAACTTTCCCTGTTTCTTCAAGCATTTCAGACAGTAAAAGGGTTGACTGTTCTCCATCTTGCACATCAGTTCATAGTCTTTCTTAGAAATCTTCTTGGTACATTGGATATGATACCATCCGTTACAATCATCACAATTTACACCCATGTCACCACTTTTCACCCTCTTCTTACACACCTCACACTCCTCACTCACCTTAACCTCCTCACTTTCATCCTCCTCATTTACCCAGACTCTACCCAAGTCCTTCTTTTCTGCTGCTCCAGCTCCCACAACTGACCATGCCCCAGCATTCTTCTTCTTTGTTGGCGTTCGGTTCATACTCATTGTCAAACTGTCAAACAAAACCTCAATTCATCAACCACAATTATCGTGCCTATTTCTCCACTCCACACACTCCTCCTCTCAAGTCTCAACCAAACACTATCTGTACTCACGGTTTTAGCCCCCTGGTCTACGCAATTCCCTACTCTGCAATATCTACTAGTATCCCGTGACAGAAGTACGAGGAGCAGGCAGCCAAAACGTGACAATGGACACCTTAAGACCTGAAGACCAGATTTCACTTGAATTAATCGAAAGCGGTACACAACCTCACATCACAAAGTTCAACTTTTCAACGGCGCATAATTTAACGGCGCATAATGACGAAAAAGATTATATCTGATATTGGGGTGCCTAGAAAAAGCTGTATGAGAAACAGGGGCAAAAATCATGCCGTGATATACAGGAACGGCACATGATACTTTGATAATTGTGTTACATTGATATCTGCAAGTATCATAGACTGTTAGACATCAATACAAATTGAATTTGCAGAACAGTCTGATAACTGATACCTTAAAGTAAATATTTGAAAGTGCATAACATTAGGTAGCTACTCTTTGTTCTATGTAACACAACTCAATGTATAAACTAATTCCACAGCATACTGAGTGATAGTAAAGAAACCAAGCTATCTCATATAAAATGAAATGTTTATGGAGTTTATAATAACTTCAGAGCGATATAATCACCTAAAGTTCCAGTGGTTCTTAAAGTATTTTTCTCGCGCACCCCTTGCTGTTCTCAGGCACCCCCTGTGCATTGTATTGCATTGAAATAAATTGAAAAGCTACAATTGGTTCTATGATTTGAGAATTAAATTTGCAAATTGAAAAAATAAGAAAAATGATTGTTATATTTACACAATATAAATCCTTGCATCTTAGCTTAAATACGAGTAAAATAGAAAGGATGTACCTTATCATTATTAAAATTTATTTTGCTTTAAAATATTACTTACAAAATATCAACGTTTCGACTATTTATAGCCATCTTCAGGATCTGAAAAATATTTTACTTTAATTGCTTCTATACATAAAAAAAATTACAATCAACTAAATACTTTCTCTAAAAAATAACTAAACTGTTTGGAGATGAAATTAATTTGTACATATATGATGAAATAAAAACAAGAAATAAAAGATTGAAGAGCAGGTATTTAAAAACAGTGTATGTTCCTAGTGAAATGAATAAAAGTTTAAAATGTAGCTAAACTGTATGGAGATAAAATTAATTTGTGCATATATGATACATTTTTACTTTTTGACAATCAAATTCAAGCTACTCACTTTCTTAACTCGCAGCATTCCAATATAAATTTTACATCAGAATATGAAACTAATTTTAAGTTTCCCTTCTTAGATACCCTGATATGTAAAAACAATAACCAATTCCAGTCTGCAGTCTATAGAAAAAGCACTTTCTCAGGTTTAGGTTTAAGTTATTTTAGTTTTTGTTCATTTTGTTTTAAAATCAATGCCATAAAAACACTATTATATAGAGCATACAATATTTGTTCAGACTATTTTATTCTTCATAAAGAGCTAGATTTTTTAAAATCATATTTCATAAAGAATGGTTTCCCCTTAAAGTTAATAGAATCAAACATTGGAAGCATTTTAACCAAATACATTCAAAATAATGCAGTCCCTTTAAATAACAACACTAATGAATTCTTTTACTTTACACTGGCGTAACACTGCAATATACTGGTTATCAATCAGAAAAACTCAAAATAGAATTATTTGCCACTCTAAATCATTATTTCAATAACTGCAACTTCAATATAATTTCAATTAATAATTTTGAAATACATTCCTTTTTTCCATATAAAGATGTTCTACCAAAAGCTGTTCGTAGCTCCGTCATCTACAAATTCTGTTGTGAACGCTGTTCATCGGAATACGTGGGATCCACCACGCTTTCACTATTTTTTTTAAAGGCCCCCTGCCAGAAGAAGCAAACCTTCTTTAAATAATAAAAAAAAACAATTATCTTTATTAAGACAATGAACATTAAAAAATAAAAGATAAGCTTCTCTGCTCTACGACCATGGCTCCGACCATCGCCAATGGTAGTGGCCTCCAACCGACTTCACTAATTGTACGGAGCTCCGAGCATGCTGGACGCAGTCATCGCACAGGCAATAGATTCAGCGGGAAACGGAATATTCCCCGCCGTAATTTTCCCTGCCTGGACTTTTCCACGCCGGTCTACTCCCCGCCGGACTTTTCCCCGCCTATTTTTTTTTTAATTTAAACTTTGGAAGACAATTCAATATTAAGATTTTTAAATTCATTTAAAAAAAATCGTTTTGACCAATAAATCTATTGCTGTTAAATTTTTTGGATTTTTTTTTAAACATTGTTGCATGGAAATTGGTCACTTACCAACTCGTTGAACCGAACCCGTTTTGTAATTACTCTTTGGATAATTAGTTTTCATTGGAGACTTCTCGAAATAATGTAAAACTTTGTTATCTAAATCGCCATCAAATCTGACAACTTGAAAAGTTTTGATTTAAGGATTTCTACACTCTAACTTATGTATATTCATAATAATGGTTAATCCATTGTAAGTTCTTTAAGGACTAAATATTAAATAAGCATAATAGAAAAAAAGACACTATAAAAAAAGCCAGTATTAAGTGTAATAAAAAAATATATAGTAGGATTATTAATTCTGTAGTCTATTATGTTAATTCTCAAATTAATAAATTACAATTCAATATATACTTCTGGAAAAGAATATATTTGAACTAGAAATAAATAGATGAACATTTTTAATAATAACTGGCAAAGAAAATAATAAATTCGCAATATGTATAACTTTAGAAAAGAAAATTAATAAACTGAATTAATCGTAGTTTCCTAGACTAAATTGCTACATTTTTTCAATCCATTAGAATTGCCAGAATGTTTTGAACTTTGTATCATATCTCAATTCTATGCAAATTTACGAAGGTACAGTCTTAAAATATAAACGACTAATATCGACACATACGGAAATCAAAGCTAAAAGTAAGACTGTATTATTGTGTAAGTCTGTTAATAAAATGTGTCTTCTACTGACAAATGGTTTGTTTTATCGAAATTATAATTTAATAACCCAAAATACTATTATTTTATTCAGCGGGGAAAAGTACGGCGGGGAATAATCCAGGCGGGGAAAAGTACGGCGGGGAATCGTCCAATCGGGGAATAGTCCTGGCGGGGAAAAGTCCTAGTGCCAGATTCAGCAACCCATCAGCATCGCAAATAAGAGATCACGCAGAAACGTGTGGCTCTCCCATCTCACTGGACCAGTTTACCATTATAAACCAATGCAATAAATCAATAGAATTACGCATTTTAGAATCATTATATATTCATAAATTAAAACCCAATTTAAATTCCATACAAACTGCCTTTCCACTTTCAATAATCAATGAATAAAAAAGTTATTATCCCCTTTTCTTTCTACTCCATTTTTTTATTCTGTTGTTTTTAATATGCAATCTCATCTTTTTGATGCATAGAAAATACGTTATATTTTTTATGTTCATTCTTTCTTAGGCTTCTCTAGGCTATAGCACTTACATATATTTTAAACTTTTATTCATTTCACTAGGAACATACACTGTTTTTAAATACCTGCTCTTCAATCTCTTATTTCTTGTTTTTATTTCATCATATATGTACAAATTAATTTCATCTCCAAACAGTTTAGTTATATTTTTAGAGAAAGTATTTAGTTGATTGTAATTTTTTTTATGTATAGAAGCAATTAAAGTAAAATATTTTTCAGATCCTGAAGATGGCTATAAAATGGATCTTTCCAATTTGACGACCCCCACCAAATTTAATTCAATTTTTTTTATATGTATTTCTGTCCATAGAATCCGAAAATCAAAATCGTTTTCTGTAGAAACTAATAGTTTTTGAGATAGGAGGGTTTAAAGTTATTTATTTCCTATGTATTACTGAAGGATTGCTAACTTTGAAAAAACTCGTGTTTTCATTGAAATTACTTAAACAATATAGATTTTTTACATGAAACAGTAATGTAGTTTGTTGTATCCGCTAGTTTATTTTATTACACACTTCATGATTGTTTAATGACTTGACAGGGGGGTTTGGGGGGCGGCACGCCCCCCTAAATACATATATCAAATATATTTCCAGTTTCCGTGATATATTCAAATTATTACTTCAATACTGATATGTGTAATGGGGGGCGTGCCGCCCCCCAAACCCCCCTGCCAGGTCATTAAACAATCATGAAGTGTGCGGTACAACAAACTACATTACGAAAAGAAAGAAGTAAATACAATGTGGTACAAGTAGAGGTATGATAGATTCCTGTTTGTGCAAATTCATCTGGAGGCGCAGGCACCTTTTTGTCGAAATATTGTTATTTTTCATGAAAAATAACTAAAATAGCAATGTGTGTTACTGTTTATTAAATTATTCCCCTTTTTTATTAATTTTGTACTTCTTTTTGTGTTTATTATACAATTTTTCAATGAAAACACGTGTTTTTCAGTTCTCAATCCTTTAGTAATACATAGGAAATAAATAAATTTAAACCCTCATATCTCAAAAACTATTAGTTTCTACAAAAAAATGGTTTTGATTTTCGGATTCTATGGAAAAAAATACATATAAAAAATTTTAAATTAAATCTGGTGGGGGTCGTCAAATGGGAAAGATCCCTATAAATAGTCGAAACGTTGATATCTTGTAAATAAATATCTTAAAACAAAATAAATTTTAATAATGATAAAGAACATCCTTTCTATATTATTCAATTTACATAATGTACAATTATTTTTTAGGTAAGGAAAATTAAAATCCATTAGAAATTAAAGAAGACCATATAATTTGTGATAATAATGCAATATATTGTTGTAGTTATATAAATATTTATAAAATGAACAGTTGTAAACTAATAAAATAAAACTAATCAATTACGGGGTAGCGACACTTACATATAATCCCGACACAGAAAGGAAAATTCGATATAAAAAGGTACAGCTTTTTATTTACACTTTGTTTATATAATGGAAGCACCCTTTTTCTTTCTATTCAGTGTTAGAATATAAGACAGAAGGAATAAAAGTTTACAGGCACACAAGACGAGAAATCCCACACTCAAAGATATAAAAAGAATTATCCAAAGCCACAATGCTAATTAGGTGTTTATATCAGAAAATTCGTATACTTTTATAACTACCTCATATCGCAACATTTTGAGGAAAATATACTACATGTATATTCTGCACGATATTAATAGCAAGAACAGAACTTATAAACAACAGCCATCTCATACACCCCCTATAAACAATCTAGGTCCCAAAGGGGTGCCGCGCACCCCGTTTAAGAACCACTGACCTAATCCTTTAACGCCTAAGGATCTTTTGGTAAATAGTGGAGGACAGACCCGCTGAAAAGGGCATCTACAGAGCATCATCTTGACCTTGACATTAGAAAAACCAAATGTCTAAATTTGTTCCAAGAAAATGTAGACAATTTCTCATAATGATGTTAGATTTTAACCAGCCAAATGACATTTGACTTAATGAAAAAAAATAAAGTGATCTTTTTTAAATTTTCTTTCCTAAAAAGGTTTTCTATCAGATATTGAAAAATATTTTTTGGCATAAAACATGTCTTGGGCGTTTTAACTCATCGATTTAGAAAATTATCAATTTTCTTTTTATTGCTGAAAAAGTCTTCAGGTAGTAGGCTTTCATGTCCCAAATTTTTGTTAGGGTTCGATTCGAGCCCCCCCACCCAGGTGGGGTCAAAAGGGAGACGGGTGAGGGCTTTTTCAAATTTCATTTTCGTTTTTTCATCACAGTTCAAAATCGAAAATTTAAATGTTTTTAAAAATTTAGGTAGTCGTCAAAAATTGCTTTTAAAAAAACAGGATGGAAGATTTAAAAGGCCCTCTGTAGATTGGTTAGAAATGTTCCAAGGATTCTAAAACTGTCTTAGTTTTTATTCTAACATATACACTGTAGCTAACACTCATACACTTCTCATATTTTAAAATTTATTTTTAAAAATTGAAAACTACATTTTTTTCGAAAATCGAAGCCAAAATCGGAAAAGTTACAGGAATAAAATATGTCATTTTTTTGCGAAGTTACATACTATATACCATAGAAATTTCAAAACGATCGGTCCAAAAATAAAATAGTTGTTTAAAAAGGGTTAAATTGCACCTATTTTCTCAAAACCAATTATTGAAAGGCAGTCAATAAAAAATAAGGATAAATGAAATTAATACAGAGTTATAGACTTATAGTTTAATTATATCATACGAGTACATATCTTTTTTTCAAACGTATCAATGAAAATAGTGTTCAACCAGCATTTAAATCTGATGACATTTCTAATTATATTTCTTTTCGACCAGATTTCATCACAAATTCATTTCGTAATAGTATAAATACAGTATTAAACACAACAAAGCTAAGTTAGTTCAGCGCAAAGGGTAGAAGACTTGCAGTTGACTTAGAGGAGGAGAGCCTTCCTTATGGCAGCAGATTTCTCCTCTCCAACCAAAGCCGCAGCAACTTCTAAACCAAAGTCAAAGGCAGTGCCTGGTCCTTGGGAAGTGATTAGATTGCCTGGGAAAGAACAATGAGCGATTGAAAAAAGGAAAATATAAGGTGAAATAATGAGGGCAAATAATGAAAATATTAGGTAAAATAATGAAAATATTAGGTCAAATAGTGAGGGGAAATGATGAAAATATTAGGTAAAATAATGAGGGGAAATGATGAAAATATTAGGGCAAATAATGAGGGGAAATGATGAAAATATTAGGTCAAATGATGAAAATATTAGGTAAAATAATGAGGGGAAATGATGAAAATATTAGGTCAAATAGTGAGGGGAAATGATGAAAATATTAGGTCAGATAGTGAGGGGAAATGATGAAAATATTAGGTCAGATAGTGAGGGGAAATAATGAAAATATTAGGTCAAATAGTGAGGGGAAATGATGAAAATATTAGGTAAAACAGTGAGAGGAAATGATGAAAATATTAGGGCAAATAATGAGGGGAAATGATGAAAATATTAGGTAAAATAATGAGGGGAAATGATGAAAATATTAGGGCAAATAATGAAAATATTAGGGCAAATAATGAGGGGAAATGATGAAAATATTAGGGCAAATAATGAGGGGAAATGATGAAAATATTAGGTAAAATAATGAGGGGAAATGATGAAAATATTAGGGCAAATAATGAGGGGAAATGATGAAAATATTAGGTAAAATAATGAGGGGAAATGATGAAAATATTAGGTAAAATAGTGAGGGGAAATGATGAAAATATTAGGGCAAATAATGAAAATATTAGGGCAAATAATGAGGGGAAATGATGAAAATATTAGGTAAAATAATGAGGAGAAATGAAGAAAATATTATGGCAAATAATGAAAATATTAGGTCAAATAGTGAGGGGAAATGATGAATATATTAGGTCAAATAATGAAAATATTAGGGCAAATAATGAGGGGAAATGATGAAAATATTAGGTAAAATAATGATAATAAATAATAATTTGGCCTTCAGTGTTTCATCCGCAGCATCTCTGATCATTCGATTTACATCCTCTATTTTCACTTCACCTATCCCCTCTAAACTCTCCTCCATTTTTTCCTTAAACCTCTGTACCCTATTCTCATCAAACCTATAATATTCCTTTTCATGCTATTCTACACCAATTCTACTTTCCTTTTTCTTTGTCTCCAAATGAACCACCAGCATACAATAGTCCGAAATTTCAATATTTACCTCTTTTCATCAATCATCATATCCTTAAATCTTCCATACATTCTCTCATTTAGACATTTACCATCATTAAATCTATTGCACTCTTTTGCTCTCCTCTCTCCCATGTGTAGGTGCCCTCACACTTCTGGTCACAATTCAGCAAAATCATGCTAAACCTCTCAATAAACTCATTTATAATCCTCCCATTTCTATTTTCCACTTGTTTCCCTAAATATCCCAGATGTCTATTTAAATCTCCCATAACCATCAGATACTTTCCCTCCAAATCCCCTACTCTCACTATATCCCCCACTTCTCTCATTATCAGCTCATTAAATAGTCCTATTTCTACTTCATTTTCTGTCCTCAGGTATACTATTACTATGCTTGTGTTCATGTCTCCCATTTTACCCTCCAAATGCAATATATCCTTACTCCTTGTCTCTCTCTTTTCAATCTCCATCTCATTTTCCCTATAAGCACAGAGAATTCCCCCTCCCTTTCTATCCTGCATGCCTCTCATACTTTGCAGAATTCCTTTTCCCTCCCCCACTCTAACATCATCAATTTTCTTTTGAGTCTCAGTCAAACAAATTATCCTATTCTCCTTGACCATGTCAAGTATTTCCACCGCTTTTCCTTGACTTAACCCCTGCACATTCATCAACATAATTTCTAACACTGTGTTTACCTTGCTCCTCTCCCTCTCCCCCCACCATTCCCTTCTGCCATCCTCCATTTCTCCTCACCCCTCCAAAATTTTCTTTGGGTCTTACACCTCTATTTTCATATTCTTCTCTCTCACTCTCCTCAGTCTACTGCTCCACTCTAACTATTCTTCCTCTCCTAATCTTAAATATGCCGACATTTCCACTTCTTCTCACCCGTAGCTCCTCTCTCAACTTCCTCTCTCTTTCTCTTTCTCGTTCTGTTAGATCTCTATTTATGTACACCCTATCAAAACTCTCTGACTGGCGTAACTTCTTAGCGTTATACAATATTGCTTTCTTTTCTTCCTCAAATGCCAACTTCACTAACAATGGTCTGGTATAGTTTTCTTGCTTCTTCCCATTTCTTATCAATTTCTCCACATTCAACTCTTCTATTTCTAACTCTTGTACCAGTAACTTTCTGCATATCTCTTCATCGTCCTTGTACCTCTCCTGTGCCTCTACTTTATCAGATTCTTTCAGATTGAATATCACAATGTTATTCTTTCTTCTTTCTCTTTCTATGTCTTCTATTTTGGTCTCAATATTCTCAATCTTCTCTTCCTCTTTCTTTCTCTCCTTTCTTACCTCTTCCACACTCTTGCTAACAATTTCATCTCTCATTCCTTCCATCTCTGGTCCCGGGTCTTGCCTTTCCTGGACAGTCTTTTTCACAATTTCAATTTCTTTTTGCTGTACCAGTAGATTCTCTTTGCATGTCTTCATTACATCATTCTTCCCATCAATATTCTTCTGTATATTATCAATAGTTTTTTTCATTTCTTTCTCTCTCTCATTCACCTTTCCATCCAATATCCTGTGATGGTTTTTTACCACTTCTATTTCTTTTTCTTTCTCATTCACTTTACTCTCCAGTTGCCGTTGATGCTCTTTCACTACTTCTATTTCTTTCTCCAGCTTCTCCATTCTCTCCATAACTTTCCCAATTTGCCCCTTCAGTTCTCCATTCTCTTGCTTCAAATCCCCCAACTCAGTTTTAAGCCCTTATTTTCCTGTGATAACTTTCCCTGTTTCTTCAAGCATTTCAGACAGTAAAAGGGTTGACTGTTCTCCATCTTGCACATCAGTTCATAGTCTTTCTTAGAAATCTTCTTGGTACATTGGATATGATACCATCCGTTACAATCATCACAATTTACACCCATGTCACCACTTTTCACCCTCTTCTTACACACCTCACACTCCTCACTCACCTTAACCTCCTCACTTTCATCCTCCTCATTTACCCAGACTCTACCCAAGTCCTTCTTTTCTGCTGCTCCAGCTCCCACAACTGACCATGCCCCAGCATTCTTCTTCTTTGTTGGCGTTCGGTTCATACTCATTGTCAAACTGTCAAACAAAACCTCAATTCATCAACCACAATTATCGTGCCTATTTCTCCACTCCACACACTCCTCCTCTCAAGTCTCAACCAAACACTATCTGTACTCACGGTTTTAGCCCCCTGGTCTACGCAATTCCCTACTCTGCAATATCTACTAGTATCCCGTGACAGAAGTACGAGGAGCAGGCAGCCAAAACGTGACAATGGACACCTTAAGACCTGAAGACCAGATTTCACTTGAATTAATCGAAAGCGGTACACAACCTCACATCACAAAGTTCAACTTTTCAACGGCGCATAATTTAACGGCGCATAATGACGAAAAAGATTATATCTGATATTGGGGTGCCTAGAAAAAGCTGTATGAGAAACAGGGGCAAAAATCATGCCGTGATATACAGGAACGGCACATGATACTTTGATAATTGTGTTACATTGATATCTGCAAGTATCATAGACTGTTAGACATCAATACAAATTGAATTTGCAGAACAGTCTGATAACTGATACCTTAAAGTAAATATTTGAAAGTGCATAACATTAGGTAGCTACTCTTTGTTCTATGTAACACAACTCAATGTATAAACTAATTCCACAGCATACTGAGTGATAGTAAAGAAACCAAGCTATCTCATATAAAATGAAATGTTTATGGAGTTTATAATAACTTCAGAGCGATATAATCACCTAAAGTTCCAGTGGTTCTTAAAGTATTTTTCTCGCGCACCCCTTGCTGTTCTCAGGCACCCCCTGTGCATTGTATTGCATTGAAATAAATTGAAAAGCTACAATTGGTTCTATGATTTGAGAATTAAATTTGCAAATTGAAAAAATAAGAAAAATGATTGTTATATTTACACAATATAAATCCTTGCATCTTAGCTTAAATACGAGTAAAATAGAAAGGATGTACCTTATCATTATTAAAATTTATTTTGCTTTAAAATATTACTTACAAAATATCAACGTTTCGACTATTTATAGCCATCTTCAGGATCTGAAAAATATTTTACTTTAATTGCTTCTATACATAAAAAAAATTACAATCAACTAAATACTTTCTCTAAAAATATAACTAAACTGTTTGGAGATGAAATTAATTTGTACATATATGATGAAATAAAAACAAGAAATAAAAGATTGAAGAGCAGGTATTTAAAAACAGTGTATGTTCCTAGTGAAATGAATAAAAGTTTAAAATATAGCTAAACTGTATGGAGATAAAATTAATTTGTGCATATATGATACATTTTTACTTTTTGACAATCAAATTCAAGCTACTCACTTTCTTAACTCGCAGCATTCCAATATAAATTTTACATCAGAATATGAAACTAATTTTAAATTTCCCTTCTTAGATACCCTGATATGTAAAAACAATAACCAATTCCAGTCTGCAGTCTATAGAAAAAGCACTTTCTCAGGTTTAGGTTTAAGTTATTTTAGTTTTTGTTCATTTTGTTTTAAAATCAATGCCATAAAAACACTATTATATAGAGCATACAATATTTGTTCAGACTATTTTATTCTTCATAAAGAGCTAGATTTTTTAAAATCATATTTCATAAAGAATGGTTTCCCCTTAAAGTTAATAGAATCAAACATTGGAAGCATTTTAACCAAATACATTCAAAATAATGCAGTCCCTTTAAATAACAACACTAATGAATTCTTTTACTTTACACTGGCGTAACACTGCAATATACTGGTTATCAATCAGAAAAACTCAAAATAGAATTATTTGCC